>OZ012708.1:15291038-15340702 GCA_963942595.1 Cylloceria caligata
AAGGGAAGAAGGCTGCGTAGGGTTGTGAAAAAATTTGTGTTGTGTATGGTGAAGGTACTTTATCAGAATCTGCTGCGCGAAAATGGTTCGCTCGCTTTCGTTCTGGTAATTTTGATGTGAAGGATGAGTCACGCTCTGGTCGTCCAATCACTGAAAAAGCTGATGAAATTCTTGAAAAAGTCCAGCAAGATAAGTATATCAGCAGTGTCGATATTGGTATGGAGCTAGGCATTGACCACAAAACTATTTTGAACTATTTACACAAAGCTGGCTACAAAAAGAAGCTCGATGTATAGGTTCCTCATGAGTTAAGCGCGACAAACATGATAGACCAAATTAACATCTGCGATGCGCTGTTGAAAAGCAATGAAATCGAGCCATTTATGAAACATCTCATAACCGGTAATGAAAAATGGATCACGTACGACAATCAGAAGCATCACAGATGGCGAGCCATCACAAGCGTTCGCGAAGCCAGGATTGCCGGCGAAAAAGGTGATGCTGTGTGTGTGGTGGGACTGGAAGGGAATAGTCCACCATGAGCTACTTCCAGTTGGTCAGACGATTAATTCTCAACTCTGCTGTGGACAACTAGAAAGATTACGCCAAGCAATTGAAAGAAAACGGCCCGAATTGATTAATAGGAAAGGTGTTGCCTTCCAACATGACAACGCCCGACCACATGCTTCTTTGAAGAACCGTCAAAAATTGCAAGAGCTTGGTTGGGAAGTTTTGATGCTTCCACCGTATAGTCCAGACATAGCATAACCCTTTGACTATCACTTATCCCTGCAGTACTCTCTGAAAGGAATTAAGCTGCTTTGAAAAGAAGCCTGTGAAAACCACTTGATTCAGTTTTTCAACCAGAAACCACAGAAGGTCTTCACCGATGTCATCATGGCTCTACCCGAAAAATGGCGAAACATTGTCAATAATAATGGAGCATATTTGGTTTAAATAAATTCATTGTCACACTATAAGAAAGCAGTTGGATTTTACTAAAAAAACGTCATGAATTTTTCCCAGACCCAATATATGCAATATATTATATATATATAGAAAGGATAAAATGAAATGTTAATATTATTTTACAGCAAAATACGAAAAGGTAGACGAAACGAGAGTGAGAGGAAACTGTAACATGTTTCAATAAAGCTTCTTCTGCAGGAAAGCGAGGCTGGCCTCCGCGCCACGATAAACGCCTTGGCACGACGAGTGAAGAGCTGACTCGCGTACGGACAAAATATACGAGTAAACGATTCGGGCGAGTTCCTCCCTCTCTCTCTCGTTTCTATGACACGAGAATCATTGTCTTACTAACAAGTTATTTAAGAAAAAGGGCGTAACAATAAGTAAAGTAATTACTAATTAAACAAACAACCAATAACGACTCGAATAAGCCCTAATCCAACAAAAATATCTATACAAATAAGAGATTAACGCAAAGAATTATTCAATTAATCTCCGTACAAACGCTGCAATCTTTAGACACTACCATATAGACACTACCATTAGACACCACATCCAGATAGAAGCGAGCATAAAGATATTATCTAGACTAAGAAACTCTATCGAAAGTGGGCCTAGAAACGGGCTGGTAAAAATCGCCTCACTGTCAGGGGAAAAGCTACTCGAGCGCGTTCCCTTACTTAATCGCGTGGTCCTCTGTGTATCACATCGCGCGAACAAATCAGAGCGCGCTATACTGATGCACTTGCATAGATCTACTGCTCTGCATTTCGGCAAGCTACCGGGTAAGGGGGATGAATACGTGTATAGTTAAGATAGACCACAAGGAAATTCTTATAATCAGGATAGGGTTTTATCCTTTCTTTTATTTTAACGCGCTTGACGACAGGAAATTCGACGCTCAGGAGCCTTATAAAACGCCGCGAAAATCGGCCGGAGACACAGTATCCCGGGGAGCAAGTAGTACAGTTTCACAGTTCCACAATTTCAAGTAGTAAAGAGTAAAGTTACAAGTAGTACAGAGTACGAGTACAGAGTATTGGACATAGAGTATAGAATACAGGGATCGACAGGACTTATACTTATTAACGGGTGCGAAATCGGGAATATTGAACGTGCAACACATGACTAGAAAACTCATATAGTTCTATTTCAATACACAATTATTAATACGCATCAACGTATACGTACACTCTTGAGTTTGTTCGACTTCACCACTCTACGTCCAACCAACGTTCAACAGCAATAACCACAGCAACAAAGAACCGTAAGTATAATTTTCTTCCATTCCACCCCATTATTCGTGAAGTGATTATTCCCAACAAAGAACAAAACGCACTTTAGCTCTATCCCAAGTAATTTTCCGCGAGGTTAGACTTAACGGACTTGCGCCTTCGGTATTTTCTCGTTGGGTGTGGTAAAGGGAGCATTTATTCTCCACCGAAACGTGCATCTATGTTAAATTCGTGTGTTTCGTAAAATTGGCCGCGATTTTGACGTAACAAATTCTGGGGGCTCGTCCGGGATCTTAGAGTGTTATTTTTGTTTGAATGAATTAAGTGAAAAATCAACTGGATAAAAAATAATGTCTACTTTCCCTTTTCACGGTGGTTTTGTAAGTTCATTTAATTCGATTTTTTACTTTTTATTGAGTTTTAGTAATTCAACTCATTTCACGAAAATGTATCATTCCTTGCTACAGAGTTTCATAAATCGTTTTAATTCATAGTGTTATGCCGGTACCGCGTAATTGGATAACTCGGTAGTCGGTATAATATTAAAAAGTTATTATTTTGGGATCGTTTGCCGATTAGGAGATGGATCTCTAGTAATTCGTGTAAACGTGAATTTATGTAATATGGAAGTATTTATTATAGGCAACGGTAACTTTCCGTTGTCTATTTAAAAGTCAATAAAAGTACGATATAATAAACTGTGGTTTCGAGCCCGTACGAGGAACCAACCTCTCGCATTTGAATCTACTAATAGAATTTGATATTTCGGGCGAGTCCGACCCGCGATCAACCGTTCAGGTTGATATTAAACTTTAGACTGATTTAGGCAAAGCAGTTATTCACTCCTTTGACCTAAATCGAATGTCGCAATGAATTTCATAATAATCTTTGCTTGCGAATTCCAGCAAGTCGTAGATCCAGCTCGTAGCATTCATTACTCGCGGCTCGTTGCTTAGGTTTTCACATTTTTTCTACTTCGATAAGTGGCCTCACGCGAAAAAGGAACAATGGCAAAATAATATACAAAGAATTAATTCGCAGCACAACATCCCACCCCTCTTAAAGAACATTTTTTTTTTCTTATAAAATTTTTTTTTTTTGGTTGGTTTCCCGTATCTCATTTAAGATATTTATATACCGAGCAATATATAGTACAATACAATTTTTATCGTAGTTTTGACATTTTTGCTTTAATTTTTCTTTTCATCGTTGTTCTGGCCATCGCACTCGGTTGAGGGGGCGAGTTTCCCAGGTCCTGGCCCGCCCGGATCGCAGTCGCTCCTGTGGCTGTTGTCGTCCGAGTGGCTCGAGTTCAATATTCACATCGGCTGCTGCAGGGGTCGTTGCCTCGGTTGTCCTGGTCGATATCCGGTTCCGTGTGTACTTGTAACATTTAAACAGAAGGAAGCCGACCAAGGCTATTTGTGCTCTTGCACTCAGCGAGTAGAGGCTTATGATGTAGGGATGCAGCGCCGCGCCTCCGGTGATGTCGAGGGTTTCTAACGTCTTTTCTGCTTGATCTTCGAGCTTTTGCAGCTCCTTCGGATTTTGCAGTACGCTTGCTAGCGTAATTTACTCTGTGGTCTGAGTAGGAGGCGTCTGAGCCTCTATTTCCTTCAAGTTCGGATCCTACGGGGGAAGGTAATTTTTTCGGATGACTTAGGATTGTTGTTTTCACGCTGAAATCTGAGGCGGTTACAATACATACGCCTATCAAAGCCAGTATACCGTTTATTTGTGTCCGTTTTCGCGTATTTTAGGACTTCGCAGGGTGCGTTGTTTGTAACCGAAATTGTACAGTGTGTCGGCGGGCAAATGTAAGATTTGCTCAGTACCTTGCAATTTTTAAAGTACTTTTGTATGCTGTACTTTTTGTATACAGTACTATTGCTGCCCGATCAGCGGTAACTATCGCACGAGCACTACCGCGTTGCCTTCGTTGCGAAAGGTGTGGTAGTGCGTCGACGAGGTGTCTTGTGAGCGATCTTGGCGGTAGGGACGTTGCTCTGGCCTTACCACTAGCTATGTTGTTTACCAGCCACACTGACTCCTGTACGAGTAATGCCACGACTGCAATACTTATCGCATTGAGCGTCTTGTCCAAGTGTTGGCGCCTCGTCGCATAGTACAGTAGCGGTCGATACTTGTTGAGCGTGTGTTTTACCACTTGAATTTGGTTCTTCAACGAAAAGCGTGAGAATGCTTATTTTGCTAATTCTCCTTCTTGCGGCCTCGCCAATCTCATTGCGCGAGGGGTCTTTGGCTCATTCTTATTCTAAACTGCTGCTCGACTATTTTGTCTGTTTCACGATGGCTCATTTTATGCAAGACGGAATTAATGGGGTTTTACTCTGCCATGAGGGCCACCTTACGTCTGAGCTGCTGACAGGTGGGGTAAGCATATTACTTTGGCCGGGAAAAGTGTTGTTCCCACCTTTTTCCTTTTCCCTTTTTTAATAGCGGGTACTATTTTCGTTCGAGGAAGCGTATTTTCCTATCGTTTCTACTCAGCGTCGCCCGGATTGGGAGAGGAGCCTTATTGCCCAGGCTCTAGAGGTCCTTCACCGTCGGGAAGCCAGCCGCCACCGGGTGGACTCCTTCTGGTGCCACTACGCCGGCGAGTTTGTTCCTGAGAATGTGCTCGGGGTAGGGCGCCTCTTCCGGCAGGACGCTCTTGATAGTCGTCATTCCTGCCCACTCTGCCGGCGGGTTTTCTAAATTAGCATTTTTCTTCTTTTTGAACAATGTATGACTTGTTTTCCTTCGTGCTTTTTTAATTAAACAAGTTTTTATTTTACCTCGTTTCTCTTATTGGAGTTCCTTACCTTGCGCTTTGTGGAGCTCCATACCCGCCTTTATTTAACTCTTATTTAGCTTTTATTTCGTTTTAGTGCTCTATAAAGAGCTTCAGGCGGTTTGCAAGCACCGCCTGGGTTTTATGTCCCTTCCGGACTACGTAATTGACGGGGGGCCTCTTTTCTACTATTTTGTGAGGTCCCGTCCACTTCGGGATCAGCTTGACTGACCGCCCCCTGCGCACCGTGTCGTCGCGGAGGAGTACGCGTTCACTGACGCGGTACTCCTGCACCTGTGCGCCGTGGTCGTATGCATTCTTCAACCGTCTTTTCGTGCCTTCCAGGTTGTCGCGTGCTACAGTCCATGCGGCGCGTAATCGCTCGCGTAACTTGTGGACGTAGTCATCGTAGGCATAGGTGCTGCGAGGCTCCCGTTTCACGGCGGTCGGCAATTCAGCTTCGTGTTCCTACACAAACACGTGGGGAGACAGCCCGGTCCCCGTATGTGGAGTGGTGTTGAACGTAAACATTGCGTACGGCAGCCACTCGTTCTAATTTCCCTGATCCTTGCTTATGAAATTTGTCAGGTATTCGGTGAGGGTGCGATGCGACGTTTCCAGGGCACCATTCGATTCCGGATGGTAGGCCATCGTTTGTATTTTCTTAATTCACAGCAGTCGACACATTTCTTTGAAGGTCGAGCTGAGGAAATTGGTGCCTTGGTCCGACAGTCCTATTTCCGGCATTCCGTGCCGGAAAATTAATTCTTCTACTAGTGCTCTAGCGACTGTCGAAGCCTCTTGGTTCGGCAGTGATATCGCTGCACTGTATTTCGTAAGCGCGTCCTGGACAGTAAGTATATGTTTTTTCCCAGATGCGCTTTCAGGTAGCGGTCCTACAATATCGACCGCAACTTTTTCGAATGACCGTGATTGGGTATCTGTTACCACCATCGGCACTCGTTCCTTTTCCTTGATTTTGTTTCTTTGATAGGGCTCGCAGGACGATATATATTCTTCCAAATCCCTTCTTAAGGCGGGCCAGTCGTACTTTGTCTGGATCCGATGTAACGTACGCCTAATACCCTGATGCCCTCCTAGGGGGGTGTCGTGGTATTCTCTAATTATTTTCTGGTGGTCATCGGCTGAGGGGATAGATACGCCACTGCGGGAGTCGCTATACTTCTTTGTAGCACTGTCTTCGTTCGCGCTGCTGGAATATTGCGGGCTACGGGCCCCGCCGTGCCACGCTTCCTAAGCAGGCCTTTGCGGGGCTCTGTGCGCAGTTTTGTCGCACGGTGTGTCCACCCGTAGCTCCGCCGTTGCATCGCCTTCCATCTCGAGCAGCCTTGCAACATTTGCCTTTCGCGGCCGTTCGCGCCTCGCGCGTTCGCCATGCTGTGCTGGGCTCGCTCCGTCTTCGTCAGCGATGCTCGCAGTCTTACCAGTGATGTTCTCTAATAACGTGCGTGGCTTGCCTCTTCCCCGACCGCATGGCTTCGCGGCGGAACTGTGAGGATCAGTCGAGCAACCTGCATGCACGCTGCGGATCCCTCTATTCTTTTCCGTAGCATTGGCAGGCGCTGCCTCTCGCTCTGCCTCGTAGTTGTGCTGGCCCGTGGTATTCTCGGCTCTCCGCTTTGTGCGGCTGTCCGTACCCGGGCGCTTGCTGTCTTCTGCTATTTCGTAGAGGAGTTCGACCTCTCGCTCCAGCGAGTTACGCCGGCTATATGAGGTACCTTCGGCCCTCCTCTTTGTGAGGTCATTCGCCGTACCTAGTTGCCCCATGGTGCTGTCCTTTTCCGATCCACAGACTTCGTTCTTTGCCCCCGCTTGGGCCCTCGTAGTTAGAAATATACGGCTTAGCGTATCTGCATTTATATTACGCTTTCCTGCCTTATATTCGACGTTAAACTCATGTTCCGCCATTTTTATTTTTTAACGCATTAGTCTCGAACCTGGGTCCTTGACTCCGAACAGCCAGGTGAGCGGTTGATGGTCTGTCACTACCGTGAAACGAGTACTATAAATATATGGTCGGAATTGAGCCAGAGCCCAAACTATCGCGAGTATTTCCTTTTCTCAGCTCGGCCTTCGACATGGTACGGCTCGCGTAGCATATGGGCAAATCGTCCCCGATCTTGCCTTGCGATAAGATTGCGCCGAGCGCTCTGTCTGAGGCGTCCGTTGTTACAATGAACGGCTTCGTAAAGTCGGGAAATTGCAGTATCGGAGCTGTGGTAAGTGCTGTTTTCAGTTCCTCGAAGGCAGCATATCTTACTGCGGTCCACTCGAATTAAACTCCTTTTCTGGGTTAATTCTGTGAGTGGTTTCGAGGTTTTCGAGAAATCCTTGAAAAATTTCCGGTAATATCCAGCTAGTCCGAGGAAGGATTGTACCCCGTTTACATCTCTCGGCATCGACAATTCCTTTACCGCTTCCAGCTTTTTGGGATCAGCTCGCACACCCTCTTCGGAGATGATGTGGCCGAGGTACTGCGTTTCTTTTCGTAGGAACTGGCACTTGCTCGGTTGCACTGCCAATCTGGCTTATCTTAGCCGCTGCAGTACCTCTCGCAGCATGTCATTGTGCTCCTTGCAGGTTTTACCGTGAATTACTATCTCATCTAGGTACACATAGCATTTGACGCCCTGTAAGTCCTGCTAACGCGAAGTTCATTAGCCTCTGCGAAGTCGGTGGCGCGTTCCATTGACTCCTGCTGGGGTGGACTATTCCTTCCGCTAGCATTTTGTCTGTCGGCCTCTCCACTTCTCTTTCTCGTGGGCGAGTTTAGCCTCTCGCTTCGACGAGTTATCCTTAGGTATCTTCGACTCTCCGCTTTGTGCAGTTATTCGTATACCCAATTGCGCTATCCTTCTCTTTCTTGTGGGACTTTCTTTCCTGTCCTACTTGGGCTCGTGTGGTCGCGTATATGCGACTCTGAGCATCTGCATCAGTATTTTTTTTCCGGCTTTCTACATTTTACCGGATCCATGCCCCGGTTTTACGGTCTTCCCAGGCAAGGGTTGCGATCCTAGGTCCTTCGATCTGACCTTAAAGGATGCGCGATGCGGCACCTCGTGCGTGCGCTGTCGCTTGTTCCCTCGTAGATGGAATACACCCTTGTATTCACACATTATTCCTGCGTAAGCTGCTTGCTTTTCACTGCTGGAGGGCACCAAGTCGGGCTTCCGTTGTTGTTGCGCAAAGCGTTTGGCCTTCTTCCCCGTGCTCTCTGAGCTTACGCGTAGTGTCTTGACCTTTCGGCTACGTACGGTCTTCGCTATCTCCGACGGCTCGAGTGTCGCCGTCGGCTGTTGCACTTCCCCGTCGTGTTTGTAAACATCTAAACTCACTCTATTCGGTTCTGATGGTGTGACACGGAATCTCGCTACTTTGCCTCGGCTGATTCCGCTCCATATAGGTAGTCCGACAAATTTATTCCCCTTGGCGGCATCCATGTTCGACTCATTTCCGGAAGGAAGCTTTATCTTTGTAAGCAGGTCTATGTGTTTGCATGTGGCGCAGTTCTACTGCGTGGTGACAAATATATCCTCGTCGCGCCGTCCCATAGCGGCATGCAGTGCCCATACAATTTAAGCATCTCGCCATGCAGGATGTCCACTTTATGCTGCTTGATTAAGTCCATGCCAAGCAATCAGTTGACCTTCAACGGCACATTGTTCGGAATTATGTAGAACCAATGCTCTACTTTTAAAGCCTGTGTCTCCAGCACAATTTTAGCTATACCGAGGGGGATGCATTTTTCGCCCGCCACCCCCTGCAACTCTACGGTGCAGTCGTTCACCATGGTCTCCGGTTTGAGACAGCCTTCCTTGATTATGCTACACTGGGCCCCTGTGCCCGCCTTAAGGGTGAGTACCCCAGTCACGGCCAATGATGCGATGATATCAAAGTCGCTGGCCATAGCGCTGGACGCCGGCAGCGTTACCTGCAGTAACTGCTGCGTCGTTTTTCTCCTTCTGCGCGTGGGTCTCTACTGAGCCGTGAGTGTATTTAATCTCATCATACCCAGCTAGCTGGCATCGGTATTTGATTGACATATACGTGCATTCACCGTGGACTTTTCACTCCGGCCCCCTGAGTCCCTCGGACGTCGGGGATGCTGTGAGGACTGCGCAGGCTCGCTCTTGTTTTGCGATAGTCTCTTCCTGCGGTCTTTCCACAAGTGGCCCCTTTTTTGCCAATAATTAAACATAACGATGACGTGTGTTGGAAAATCAGCTGGCGCACGGCGATCGATAATCGTCGTGCGCCTACCTGTTGCGCTGCTCTACTACGCGTTGTTCGGTTGAGTCGAAGATGGCCGAGGCATGGGCTTCGCGAAACCGAGGATGTGCCTCGTTGGCACGCCGCGTCGAGCGAGAGGATGTCTCTCTCGCTTGACTTCGGTTTCGCTCACCGGCTATCTCGCTCAACTGACTCCAGCGCCCAACGAAACTTTCATACTCGCAGCCATCTTGAGAATTCGGCACTTTTGCGACACACATCCTTTCGGACAGCACGCGCATCTTAGGACTCTCGGACTCTTGGACCTTTTTCCACGGACATTATTCATCGGATTCGCTCAACTTTCAAGCTCAACAGGACTCAAATACACGGTAAGAGTACACCGTCACAATTCAGTGCAATTCAATGTCGGTGAGGAGTAGAAAATAACGGTACATCCACATTTTTGTCTCACTCTGCGGCGTGCGCGGCAGCACATGCTGCACCACGTTCTCCTCACTGTATGTTGCCAGCTTAATTAATATAATTAAGCATGTGCTTTATATTCGCTGTATTTTCCCCCAGTAAATCTGCTGGGAAAGTACAGCGAATACTTTCTGCTCAATCGTGCATCCTCATTCTATGTTGTATTGTGCTACGCAGTGCTGACTGCGTAGCTGGTTTCACACACAGGCTTAGCACTCAAGCAAGGTTATTGCAAATGCTCTCATTAATTCACTGCAACCACTTTGCAATACACTGCTGAGTGGTTGCAGTGAATTACACAAAAACATTTTCGCACTCAATGGTATCAGCGTGTCGTGCTGCGTAGCTCTCGCTACGTTGCACGCACCGCTGTCTCAAGTTTAAATTCAGCACACAATTAAATAATTGTGTGCTGCTCACATTTAGATTCAAAATTCAATTCACTTGATTTATTTATACATTTGTCAATTCTCTGATTTTTGGTGTATCTATTTTTATATCATTTTTATTGTTTCTAAATTTAAATAATATTTTGTATACCTAATAATGGGAGGTGGAATAAACCACTTTCTCAACATAACATCTATGTGTCTGGTTTTATTTTCCTCTTGCTATAAATGAGTACTCATCCCATTTCAATAATTTCACAGATCAGTCAAACCGGACGGATTCTCAATAACGTGGTATATGGATTTATGCTCATTGGGCATCGTACCGATGCCCGTTCACTCTTCCCAATCTGCGGGTGCAGTCTCGAGCCATGTGTCTTGGTCCTCCGCAGGTGAAGCAATTTTCTCCCTGCCGGGATGGTGCGCCTTGAGACCTTCTGGGGTGGCTTAATGCTCCACCTACCTCTCCCTTTGGTTGTACCATATTGGTGATTTCGATCGCTCCCGTTACTGACTCGTGGAGTGTGGTGTAGTTACGAGATCTTACAAGAATTTGGACCTGCCCATGCAGTCCATTTTCGAAGTTGGCCTGGTCGCTCTTCCGTACTATCTTCTCAATAATGCGCATTTCCGACATCGTGGCAGCTTCCTCGCAGAGCTTTTCTATGATATCGACGGTGATATGATCTGTCCTGGCGGCGTATACCGCGATATCCTCGCCCTAGCCCTGCCAGACGAGATTCCGTCCGCTTCCCGAACAGGGCCACCAGCTCGGTCTTGAGCTATGCTACCGAGAGGATGGTTTTATGCTTCATCTCTCGGGCCGCCCGATCCTCGAGCTTAATGCTCAGTACCAATTCCAACAGGATCTCGTGGTCCCCGGGCGCAGCTCGCTTGAAAACGGTCTCACAGGATTGTAACCGGATGCCGGTACCGCGTAATTGGATAACTCGGTAGTCGGTATAATATTAAAAAGTTATTATTTTGGGATCGTTTGCCGATTAGGAGATGGATCTCTAGTAATTCGTGTAAACGTGAATTTATGTAATATGGAAGTATTTATTATAGGCAACGGTATCTTTCCGTTGTCTATTTAAAAGTCAATAAAAGTATAATACAATAAAATGTGGTTTCGAGCCCGTACGAGGAACCAACCTCTCGCGTTTGAATCTACTAATAGAATTTAATATTTCGGGCGAGTCCGATCCGCGATCAACCATTCAGATTGATGTTAAACTTTAGACTGATTTAGGCAAAGCAGTTATTCACTCCTTTGACCTAAATCGAATGTTGCAATGAATTTCATAATAATCTTTGCTTGCGAATTCCAGCAAGTCGTAGCTCGAGCTGGTAGCATTCATTGCTCGCAGCTCGTTGCTTATGTTTGCACATTTTTTCTACTTCGGTGAGAGGCCTCACGCGAAGAAGGAACAATGGCGAAATAATATACAAAGAATTAATTCGCGGCACAACAATAGAATCCAACTTTTCCCGTTTTACCGCATCTTTGAGGATTGACTTAATCCATAGAAATTGATTTTTTACTTTTTATTGTGTTTTAATGAATCAAAGAAAATTCATCATGCTTTGCTATTGAGTTTTCGTAAATCGATCTTATTCAGATATGTAACTTTTCCCTTTTTATCGCATTTTAGTGAATCGATTTAATCCATAGAAATCGATTTGTTTACTTTTATTGAACTTCAACCATTCAATAAAAACTTATCATTATTTGCTACTGAGTTTTTATACATGTATTTAATTCATAAAAATTAACTTTTCCGTTTTTACTGCGTTTTTGGTAAGTTGATTTAATCCACAAAAATTGATTTTTTACTTTTTATTGAGATTTAGTAATTCAATTTACTTCAATAAAAATGTATCATTCTTTTCTACTGAGTTTAATAAATCAATTTAATTCCTAAATTGTGATCTTAAGAGAGTTAAAGACATTTTTTTTTAATTTTAAACAGATTATTGAATCTCAAATACAGGGGAAACGTTAAGTTAAGACTTGATTGAAGAAATATTTTTTTCTTTGTTTCTTTCTCCATGTGTAATTTCCAAACTGTCAAAGTTACATGGAGACTCTGAAAAATTTGGTGGACATTCATACGCGTCTTGTAGAGCTTGAAGTTAGTGTGCAAAAACTCATTATTTTACTCACGCATGAAATTTTCGTAAGGAAAACCGGTTTAGGAAAGGTACAACGAAAAACAAGAGCTAGTAAAAAGAGACATGATCGAAAAACTTCGAGAAAATAATTGGTTCCATTACCAAGTCTAAAGAATAATCATGTTCGTTTTGGTCAGCAACTGTCAGTTTTCTCACCTTATTTTTTTATACTGCTCGTCCTGCATCACTGCTGCATCTCAGTTTTCATCTAGATATACTAGAAGTTTTGTTTTACTTCTTATTTTCATTTAAATATTTATCTTCTCTTATACTTTCCTCTCTTTAAGCAAAATCAAAGCTTAAATAAATTTTGAGAATATTAATAATTCCAGTAACCTCTGTCACTCTCTGATTTCTCTTTCTTTCACTACCTTCCTCAAAATAGTTACATCCCCCAATCCTAGAACGTATCACACGCATGAAACCCATAACACTAGTGAGAGAAATCCTTTGTTTTAGCCCCTCACGTAAGCGATGTCAAAGGCTGACAAGGCTCGCTCACGAAACACATTACACTAGTGAGAAAAATCCTTTGTATTATCCTCTTCCGTAAGCGAGGTCAAAGGTTGGCAAGTTTCGCTCACGAAACACATTACACTAGTGAGAGAAATTCTTTGTTTTAGCCCCTCGTGTAAGTGAGGCCCAGGCTAGCAAGGTTTGCTCACGAAACACATACAAACAAGACAGACATAACTGCACATACCACTTACTTATTTTCGCAATTACCCTACGACTATCGATCCGAATCATTCATCTATGCCAACCACCCATAGAGCAGAAAAGAAACTTCAAGCCCGGAAATTAAGACATCAAGTCCTAAAAGACCATTACCAATTTCCAATAATTGCGTGCAAGTCATATAATGAGCAAAATTCTAGAGTCCCTAGTACTGATATAGAAAAAGATAATGAAACTATCCTCCACGAGGAAGAAAAAGCAGCGGAGTATAAAAACCATTCAGACAGTACAAATGCAGACTGCGCTACCCTCTCTAACGTCGAGATACCATATTCATTAAGTGAAATTACGTATGAAGCAAGCAGCAGTCAAGTCATACAGTGTGTCGACACTGAAATATCGAATAAATTCCAAATAAATCGCCTTAAACAAATCTGAGCAATCGAGCGGAAAAAATATCTAGACGAACTTGCTGCTGATTACGAAGCTCACTCGAGACTAGGGATTCGCTATCACCCGTGGTAACGCCTTGCGAGCATCATATTACTAAGATCAAATCGTTGAATGACCACCAAATTCTTCTCCTCAAAGAGAAATCAAAGACTACGAAACCTGCTGCTAAGTAAGAAAATTGCTTTCTCTCTCCCTTCTAGGAAATAATCTTGCGGTCCATTTTCATTGTGTGAGTAACAATAATAAAGATTCCTCCGTTCCCAGTCCCTACCGAATAATTTAATGTGTGTTCACTCTGTTATAAATTTTTTTAATGGTGTTTAATTGTTCCCGCAGAATTGAAGCGTTTGCAATACGCTGGTATATTCATTTTTTATGAAATAGAAATTAAAAAAGTAAAAAAAGGCAAGGACCTTTGGAACAACGAGGAACGATTAGATCCAACCAATAATATTAATTAGGTGGGTATGTGTTCAACTCGATCAAAGGTAAACATTCATGATAATGTAATACATGATTGTCCTGAAGACCGAAAAATGAAATCTCGAATGTGTAACCCTCCTAAATCTCCACTCGAGACAGTCGAAGAATTTTTCGATGAAAGTACTGACAGCTCGCATCTCAAGACTCCCTACACAACGAATCCAACGGGGGAAATTATTGCAGATACAGAGAAAAGTAGCAATGTTAATCGAGAAAATTTGGAATTAATTAAAGTAGACGAAGACAGTCATATACAATGTTTGGAATTAACGACAAGTCATTTAATTATTACAAAAGCAGAAATGAATAGCGAGGAAGTCAGTGATTCTTCAAGTACTGAAGAAATTTTATCAGACAATCTTGATAATAATAGTACTTTAAATAGTCCCTTACAGATTCAAGAAATTTCAAACCATTCAGAAAGTTTTGCGCAATTTACGAACCGAGTGCAAGAAACACTTATGGCGAGATCAGGAAATAATTCAGTGTCTGTAGTTGGGTTTTTGGAGAACCTGGTCACCAATATTCACCACACGTAATACATAGAGATCCCCGTAACGAAATTCCAGTTCAGATTCCCGCATCCCCCGAACATACTGTAAAGGACGTCGAGTTATAGCCTGTTACACACGAGACAGCAGGTACATATACACCAGTCATAGCTATCCCGAACTCCGTAGGCACCACGCCTGCGTTAGGCCTTTCCAACCGCAGCGACACATTTTACACTCCTGCAGGGAGGTCTACTCCATTCGACCCACCCATCGGAATGCAGCCCCTAGTAAGTCACAATAAAACACTATCCACTCCAAAAGGAAGAATTAATACTTGTGAAAAATCTAAATAAAATTAATAATTAAACCTTTCCACATTGAGCCTCAGAATTTGTTGAAAAATTTACATCTGCTATCTGAATACGAATCTGCTATCCCTGGTTGCTCCTCCCACGGGCAAAAGTTCGAGTCCAGATAAAAAAACCAATAAAATAGCGCCAGTGAACTTTTCTCTTGAACCTAGTGACCCTGTACACGACCTTCCTCCCATAATGGTTAACAATAACCAAACGTTGTCTCTTCGAGATGCCCTGGCTGATCATACCGAATTATGACGGTCTATGATGGGGCCATGCGCTGAATCCAATTTATTAAAAGCAGTCTGCATAAAAATGATTGGCGAACCCCGTCGCACTATAAGTGAGTCTGTTATTGCATATTCGAATCGTGTACGAGATTAGGGAATTTTGATACTTGAAAATTATGATGCGAGCGAGAATAATCCCTTGGCTGGCGCATTTATCGATAATACTAGACAAAGCCTTCCAGCTTATTTTCTACACCGTTTAAAACCGGAAATTGAACAACGATTAACTCCCAATAATAATCTCGAAGAATTAATAAAGCTAGCAGTGCAGACCGAAAAGAGTTTAGTGTCACAAGCAGACTTGCGTAGCGGTGAGCAAGTAACGTCGAGTCCAACGGTCTCTAAATCCAAGGTGAAACGAGGAGTACATATTCTCGTTATCTTCATTCTCGAAGGGAGAATGAAGCAACATATGGAGTACGGGAAGTACGGGAAGTACGAGAAACCGAAATGGTCTTCTGAGTACGGGTGCGCCCAGGGAGAGTCCGCTGAACATGCATCCGATCCGTACTATTTCAATCGTAGCTTCAACCTTTAACCGCGAGTAGTCCGAATCTTTAATATACAATTGCATCGAGAAACTGGTGTTCCGACGGTTACGATAACGGCATCGGAAGTAATATCCACTATCACTCTTATGGTTGATACGGGAGCCGGGCCGAATATTTTAAAGAAACAATTTGTGAGTGAACATATCGCTATAAATCACGGAGAAATTCTGCAACTTAATGGAATAACAATAAATTCAAATTTTACTTTGGGTTATATTACCACACAAGCCTTCGGACGTTTCGCTACTTTCCATATTGTAGATAATAACTTCCCCATAAAGGAAGCTGGTATATTGGGTTCGGAATACCTCAACGGCAATCCCGTGAAAATTGATTACGAGAAAAGACAATTGAAAATGCAGAATGTAAGAATACCATTTGCAACTCAGGAAACTAATGTTATCCCTGCAGAGTCCACCAAATTGTGCTTCGTGAAAGTAAAGAATTTGGATTTACGGGAAGGTTATCTGCCTCCCCTGGATGCACATGAAGGTATAAACATAGAAAGTGGGTTTGTCATTAATAATAATAGTAAAACTTATATTTATGTGACAAATAGCAATAGGTATTCGGTTCAAGTCCAGGTACCAGTAGTAGAGTTAATGTCATCGGAGGAATTAACTTACAGTACGGGAGGAAGAGAATCTACTGACGATTCAAAGACGAAAAAGGAAAGACAGGTAACAAGTAAAGTTCAAGTAATAAAAGAAAATAAGTCTTCGGACGGACTGAGTTATGGTACTAATAAAAATAAAGTCAATTCAAGTGAGAATATTGAAAAAAAATTTCATTCCGACGGGAACGAATGCGTTCTTATCAGAGACACTACCCCGCAGAGATACAGAAACTTCTTTAGAGACTATGTCAGATTTTGTGAAAAAAATGATAATGGAAGAAATAAGATATTGTTTAGAAATTTTTGGAGAAGTTTACGAAAACCGTGTGAAAAATGAAAAATCAAGTAAAGAAATTGCTAAAGTAAAAATAGAATATCAAGTTGAACATTCGCAGTCTAGTTCGCGAAATTTTATGGAACAGTAGAGATTATTGTACCTAAAAAAAACGTTGTCTATCCGAATTCGATAGAGACGAAAGTAAACTGTGTTAATGAGGAGACTTGCCTTGGCTCCACAGGGGTGTCTGTGCCGACGAAACGGGCAGCGCTCGTTGGAGAATTAAGGAAGCTTAGCTCAAATTTTTTAGGAAAACCTGTGCCTATGGAAAGGACAGAAACTTCTCAAGATTATGAAAATTATGTTCAAGACGAAAATATCGTTAATTCAAATTCAATAAAATGAAAAATATCGGCAGAAGATAGCGAGTCTAATTGTGTTAATTATGCGAGTTGTTCGAGCTTCACAGAAGTAACTTTGCCGACTGAACGGACAGAACTTGTTGGAGATATACGAAAACTCGATCGACATTTTTGGAAGGATATCTGTGCCGATGGAAAGGACAGAACCCTTTCAAGATGTTAATAATTACAATGGGGAATTTATAAAGTCAACCAAAGAATAAATACTCCGGGATAATAGACATGTTGGGAAAATCGAATCTGTAAAAGTTAATTATTCAGTTTTTTCCAAAGTATTAGAGTCAATAAAAGAAGTAATAACGATGGAAAATAAAGAAGTACTTTTTCATAAACCTGTTGAACCTTTCGTGCTTACGAATCATTGCGATCAAACTGTCGATCTTAAAAATTATAAAGACCTGAAGAATTTACGAAAAACTTGTACACTTAAACGGTCAAATGAGGAAAATAATATAGAAAATATTAAAGACAAAGAAATACATTTAAAAAGCGAGAAACATAGTCCAAAATCATATATAATCATGATTGTTCCGTTAACGCAAAAACTCAGTATAGCAAATATCACTCGCGTAATTCAATCTTTTATTCGCCAAAAATCATGTTACGCAACATCAGAATCGGTAATGATCGACCGCTATAATCAAATTAAAGCATTATTAAGACTGTTCGCATTGAATGAAGAAGAAAAAGCAAGTATCGACATTTAAAGGAAAGCACACATTTATACCAAATCCCAGGAGATACATTGACGTGCACCACTATATTACAACATCGCATTCCTACTACTGATGATCTTCCTATAAATACTCGAGGCTACAGATGGCCGGAATGCACTAAAGAAGAAATTGGCAAGCAAATAGAGGATATGCTCGGTAAAGGAGTAATAATACCCTCTACCTCACCATACAATTGTCCTGTCTGGGTCATTCCCAAGAAAGCCGACTCTCAAGGTAATAAAATATGGAAAGTAGTGTTCGATTACCGATCTGTATTGTTTCCCGTATTTGATTTAGCATCGGGATTTCATCGGATAGAAGACTCTCTAGAGGATCGTCATAAGACCGCATTCACTACTCCGCGTGACCATTTCGAATTCGTTACAGTGCCGTTCGTCCTTCAGAACGCCCCTCCGACGTTTCAAAGAGCGATGGACCTCATGCTAAGTGGGCTCCTCGAGAAAGGATTATTTGTTTATTTGGACGATATTGTCATTTATGCCTACAATCTCAAAGAACACGAGAATATATTGTAACGGAACGCCATTACGGCGATCCGCTACCATAATAAAACCTTCATACCACCCACACATCCAGCCTACACCAAGAGACAGACATCGGCGGGACTAGGACAACATAGCACAAAAGTAGGTACACACGGTCAACCGCAAGTACCCACCCTAAAACGGCATGGCGTCAGACACAGGCCCCACCTAATATAAAAGAAACTATCATACTATCAAAACAAACACAGCTCACAATAAGCTCGCACGAGTAAGATGAGGGGCAGGCCAAACAGCAAGACCACACACTACAGACCGGACCCCCAGCGTAGTAACCCCCGCTCCACTAGGAAGCAGGCGGAACAACGCGTAACAACAAACGCCTTACCGTACTAAGAAGGCATAGTCAACTTCACCCTTTAAACCAACCACACCACACCAACGCGCTGCGCTGAGAACGCCACGATACGGAGAAACTACAAAAGAATTAGTGGAACTCTTGAAATTCCACAAATTCTCAAGAGTGAACGACAAGGGGATTCCACATGAAACCTCACCACATACCCCCACTCAAGGTTAAAATATTATTAACGAAATAAAAACATAAGACGAACCGAAATATCACAAAAAACAATTAACAAATCAAGACTAGGGCAAGCCCTACCCGGATAAACCCTCAAAAGTGAGAACAACATAAAAAGCTAGGAAGAACATCGAAAAAACACATTATAAAACACCAAATTCGCAATAATTAAACAATCCTAGCAAAATTCGAACCAAAAGTTAGACAAGGAAAAACATATAAAGGATAAGTAAAACCAAACATGACGACAATCAGTAAAAAACATTAATCGAACTGTAAAAACTCTGAAGGAAAGTTTGAACCTCCTGCGGGTGGAAATTTAACACAGACCAACAAAATTCAACCTCGCTAGAACCGCGGTTCAAACTCAGAAAAAGACAAAGCCCGGCTAAATATAGAAATAACGGTACACCTACACACCACCCCGCACCTCCTTCACCTCGTGATTGAAGGGCGACAAACATCACGTGACATACCCCAAAACACCCCCTAGGGGTCTATCCACTAAACTATATAAACAACGAGCGGACAAGCCTCAGGGCTCTTGTTGAAAATCTGTTCTTCAAGACGAAGTGCTGCCCGACAGCCATCCTAAATTCATTTTAAATTCAGAATGTAACGAAACAGTGTTCTTTCGATCAATCGATTCCCCTGCATTGCGCTTGGCCGCCGTTTGACCGAACGAAACTATAAACGATAAGAAATAACCGTTAGGAAATATCCTGGTAGTAAAAAGTATTCTTTTGCTCAACTGATTCCCTGGCATTACGTCCTGGCCGTCAATTGAGTAAACGAATCAATTAGGATTCTCTGCGAGGAAAGGGCTCCTCTGCATTGCGCCTTGGCCGCCCCCAATCGCAGCGTTAGGGCACTCTGTCATTAACGTGTCCCCACGCATAGCGCCGTGGCTACATGTCTTCTGCAGAGTGAAGAAGCACGTGCGTCTCCAGGTTAAGGGAGTGGCATCCCGACTTGTTGCACCACGCGCAATCGACTCGTAGGGTGTACCTGCGTGGGTGGGACCACGTCAGGACCAGCACCAACTACCACCTGCTACGGACGGTTACCTCGGCCAATCTCACTAATTAAGATACCAAATTGTAAAGCCCTTAAAGGCGTAATAAGGTAGCTTAATCAAGTGCGACTAAAGGCCTCAGTATCCGGTGTACAGGAAGAGCTAGTTAGTCATAGCTGCGAACCCGGTGTCTTTTGCGAACAGCAAGCTATAGCTAGGGACCCAAACAATAACAAAGACGAGTAAAGATAGGTAGGTAAATTCACATACCCCACCTCACCACACGACACTCGCGTCCCTACTATAAGCTCACCGCGCGACCATTAGCAGGGCGGAGCCTCGAAAGGCAGATCTCGCGAACGGGCATTTCAAAACAATAACATCCCAAATAGCATGTCACCAGCTAGACGTCCCATGATTAAAAACAAGGCGGACCGGTACATCTAACGAAGGTAACAAGGAACGCCCCGTATGAGGACTAAGCCCAGCAACTAGGCCACACCTCGCAACATCTAATAGAGACACGCGAAGCCCCAATGGCCATCGGGATTCGGCCAACGATATCCTAAAAATTCGCAATACACGAAATCAAAATGACACAATATTCGATACTCGCGCATTAGCAAACGCGATAACCCCTAAATAGATAAATTGAGTGGTGAACTCCGTAAAGGCGATATCTTAGCTCTTTACGAATTGTAGAGTCAAAAACCCGAAATACCGGAAGCAATTCCGCATCCGAAGAATTTAAGAAGAAAGCGTATTAGCAAACGCGATAACCCCTAAATAGATAAATTGAGTGTTGAGCTCCGTAAAGGCGATATCTCATCTCTTTACGAATTGTAGAGTCGAAAACCCGAAATACCGGAAGCAATTCCGCATACGTAGATTTAAGAAAGACTCACGCAAGCGAACGTTAAAAAACCGTACGAACGATAATATCGTCCTACGAACGTCCTTCCATCCTCTGTCAAAACTAACAAGCAATCAGACAAATACCAAACAATCAAGTGCCTTCAGCACCATAAATAAAAAGAAGTACCCTATCAATACAAAGACCAATGATGAAAGGGTAACAAACCGCATGTCCTTCACAGACAAATGCGACGCAACAAAACCTAAACTGAGGTCTCACAAACAAAAACAATAAAAATACTAATAACAACTTAATAGATTGATTGCAAATCCATAAAACCACAGACACTTCTCATCCCATCCAGCCCAGAGCACGAACCGGTTTCGAGCAAGCTCCACTCTCCATACGATCTAGGACGATATCGCTCGAAATAAAAATATAAAACTACGTGATTTCACACCGCCGCCGAACAGACGCGCATCGTAGCAAAAGATAAATAGTGACCAAAAATCGCTAAACGTTTCAATATATCGCGAATTAATGAAACGATTAGAAGCAGTAAATTAAAAATTGCAACCAGATAAATGCGAATTTTTTAAAAGAGAAGTCGCCTACTAAGGACATATAATCGGGAATAATCGAGTTCAGCCCGATCCTAAAAAATTAGAAGCTGTACGTGAATATCCCACACTTAAAAATGTAAAAAATATTCGACAATTTCTGGGATTAACAAGTTATAAAAGGATATGGGATTAACAAGTTATAGAAGGATATGCCAAGATATCAAAACCCCTCATGGCTTTATTACGTAAAGAAAATATATTTGAGTGGGGACCCGAACAACAACGGTCATTCGGAATTTTGAAGAATAAACTTTGTACGGCTGCAGTTTTGCGATATCCTGATTATTCCAAGCCTTTTATTTCAACAGCAGATGCATCGGGTTATGCTATCGGTAGTATACTTTCACAAGGAGAAATTAACAACGATCATCGAGGCTTACTCATCGCGAACTTTGAGTCTAGTCGAAGAACGGTACGACACTTACGAAAAGAAAGGATTGTCTATAGTGTACTCTATACTCCACTTTCGGCCATATCTGTATGGGCACCATTTCACTGTAGTGACCGATCATAAACTGATGTTGTGGTCCGACTGGCTACAGATAGAAATCCTAAAATCCTGCGCTGGAGACTAAAACTCGCCGAGTATAAATACGATGTAGTGTACAAGGCGAGAAAAAACTAACGCCGACGCACTCTCAAGAAATCCTATAGAGGTACTAACTGCCACAGCCGATATTTACATGGCTCGCATGAATCCGTTAAAAGGGCACCGCAAAAAGGGTCAATATATACTATCGGATCCTGATATATCTCGGTTATTGGAAGAAGATTCAGAAG
Source organism: Cylloceria caligata (assembly GCA_963942595.1). Classification (NCBI taxonomy): domain Eukaryota; kingdom Metazoa; phylum Arthropoda; class Insecta; order Hymenoptera; family Ichneumonidae; genus Cylloceria; species Cylloceria caligata. Next base: position 15,313,013 of record OZ012708.1, read on the forward strand.
AAGAGGACAGTTTAAGCAACGACGTTCCTGGAAATTTCGGTTCTCTTAACGATGTAGAAGAATGTGACTGGGTACGCGATTCGGCTGACCCTTTTGAACAGCTTATCCTCTCTATACAAATCACCGACCACTGATCACGAAAACGAAATTTTTCAGACGCCCGCAGCGAACAAGGTACCACTAAAGAAACCGACCGTAAAAATGAAATCTCATATGCCTCAGGAGACGTGCAAGAATGAAAACGTCGAAACTAAGAATAAGCAATTGACCCACAGCGTTGAGTACTTTTCTCTGCCATCCGACACCTCTGCAGATCGACTGAGTAACCAAACACATGTGCCGTTACCAGTCCCATCCCACAACGATATGTCTCTTAAGAACGACGAATCTTTCGATGACAGCGAACTCGAAGACCATAACCCTCGTGAAAACCCAGACAGAACAGTGCAGGGAAAACATGCACGTGAACCCTTCGAATATAGCAAAACAGAATCCCCAAGCGACAACATGCGCGACGTGGAGGCTGAGAACTCACTTATATTGCCTTCCACCACCCTGGATAAAACTACGAAGGGAAGAGTTATTGCTTCCAACGTTAACCAATCGCGAGACTTATTTTCCACTTATTTTCGTGTGACACGACGAAAAGATAATTTAGTTTACTTTGTTTCCACCAACTGTGAACCGATAGACACTGGAGCTATTGCACTCCGAGATAACGACAATTTTTCACACTTAAAGAATCTAGAATTTAAGAAAGCTCAATCTGTTATGAAACAAGCTCGCAGATTCAATATAGCTTTACCTATCACCGATAATTCTGGAGAAGGTCCCACATTAATTTTGGAAAATATAGTAGAAGCTCTAAAAAGTGCTCGTTATTTAATTGACAAGTTATCATTGCAAACCGTCAATGTTGCAAATACAAATTTTATGTTAAATGTGCCATGGGAAAATATTATAAATCAAATTCTATTAATATTCGCGCAAAGCGACGTTAAAATAATTATTTGTCACGGTTTAGATAGGCAACCCCCAGTGGAAAGACAAATTGAGATTATTGAAGAAATGCATTCCTCAACCATAGGCGGACACAGAGGTGCCAGTAAAACATACAATCGAATTCGTCACGTGTATTATTGGAAAAATTAAAAAACTGACGATGAGCAAATTAGTGTAACAATCATCACCGTTGGGAAGGGACATCTATAGTCTCTGACGGACTTGCTGCCACTGAATTTTACCATACCGGTAAAAGTGATATAGTCACCTATTTGCAACGTTCGAACACGAATAAGAAAATGGGAATCAACGATATTCCAATAATAGGAGACAACGTTGACAAAAGCAATGCCAAATCGTCCGCCAAACACCGTGCTATAATGTATTAATCAAACAACTTTTATCAGGTAAATAAACATATTAAATATAAAAGAAATAATATACATATATAATAATGGTAATAATAATAATGGTAATAAGAACAACATTGATCATTGTATTCAAGTTTTAGTGGATAGAAATTTTTCTTAAAGGTTTCAAACCAGGCAATCACAGTTACCAATACGCCAACGCAAACGAGACACCAAGAAACTCACTCAAAGTCGAGGTACTAAATAAAACCTCTTGAAGAGACAATATCTTAGTGCACCCAGATCAGTTTTAGACATAAAAAAAAGTAAAATTAAATATAAATAGAATGCCATAATAATAATCATAAGAACATTACCACATACGAGTAAATATCCTCATATATTGGGTCTGGGAAAAAGTTCGTGGCGTTTTTCCCGATAGATGGCATCAATTGCAAATAAGTCAGAAAACACAGATCGCAGGGACACCACTAAACGCTCGTTGGAAAATTGACACTTCGAGCGTTACTTTGAGTGTATAAACATCAAAATTGGTGCAGTATTTGGAAAGTTGCTTGCGTTAGAAAATGGAGAAAAGTAATGAAAAATTGTGCTATATTTTGCAATATTATTACGACAAAGAGAAGAACGCTGCGCAGGCTTTCGACAAAATTTGTGCTGTGTACGGTGAAGGTACTTTATAAAAATCTGCTGCGCGGAAATGGTTCGCTTGCTTTCATTTTAATGTGAAATTTTTATGTGAAAGATAAGTCACGCACTGGTCGTCCAATCACTGAAAAAGCTGATGAAATTCTTGAAAAAGTTCAGCAAGATAAGCATATCAGCAGTGTCGATATTGGTATGGAGCTAGGCATTGACCACAAAACTGTTTTGAACCATTTACACAAAGCTGGCAACAAAAAGAAGCTCGATGTATGGGTTCCTCATGAGTTTCGCGCGAAAATGATAGACCGAATTAACATCTGCGATGCGCTGCTGAAACTCATTGAAATCGAGCCATTTCTGAAACGTGTCATAACCGGTGATGAAAAATGGATCACGTACGACAATCGGAAGCGTCAAAGATCGTGGACAAGAGATGGTGAGCCGTCACAAGCTTTCGCGAAGCTAGGGTTGACGGCGAAAAAGGTGATGCTGTGTGTGTGGTGGGACTGCAAGGGAATCGTCCACCATGAACTACTTCCAGTTGGTCAGACGATTGATTTTCAACTCTACTGTGGACAACTAGAGAGATTACGCCATGCAATTGAAAGAAAACGGCCGGAATTGATTAATAGGAAAGGTGTTGTCTTCCATCATGATAACGCCCGACCACACACTTCTTTGATGATCTGTCAAAAATTGCGAGAGCTTGGTTGGGAAGTTTTGATGCAACCACCGTATAGTCTAGACATAGCACCCTTTGACTATACCTTATTCCGATCTCTGCAGAACGCTCTCAATGGAATTAAGTTGCTTTCAAAAGAAGACGGTGAAAAACACTTGATTCAGTTTTTCAACCAAAAACCACAGAAGTTCTTCACCGATGACATCATGGTTCTACCCGAAAAATGGCGAAACATTGTCGGTAATAATGGAGAATATTTGGGTTAAATAAATTCATTTTCACACTATAAGAAAACCAGTTGAATTTTACTAAAAAAACCCCACGAACTTTTTCCCAGACCCAATATATTTCTATTAACATAACTAAGTAAATATACTACTGTTTATACCTGCATCTAGGAAAGATAAATTATAAAAGTGTGTACACCATCGCTAAGCATGTGATCAAAAGGCCCACGTAGCATGTAGTCTGTTACGTCAAATCCGCGCGGCGTTTTTACAAAAACCGACAAATTTAAGACGTGTGAGACGTTTCGGCGTGAGTTTTCCGTACTATGGTCAAGGAGAATGAATTCTCCTTTTACCACACCTGACAAGAAACACCGAAGACGCAAGCCCCCTTTTGAGTCTAACCTTTCGGAAAATTACTCGGGACAGGGCTGAGAATGCTCGTTAATTATTAGCGTTAACCGTCACTCGACTCGATAAACTAAATTGATAAATTAACCCGTGGAGGAAGGGGTTTTAGGGGGAAGGAAAATGGTAGGTTGCTTTCACTCGGGGAAAAATTTACGGAAATATCAGATAAAATAAATTAGAAAATTGCGTTCGTACCTACGTTTGGTTTTCTGGTGAAGTTGTTTCGCCGGTAACCAATGCGTTGAAGGGAAAAATAACGGCAACCGTTTGTTAAAATAAAAATCGTTAAACTCGATGATTCGTAAAGCTGTTGAAATTTTATTCAAATAACCGAATAAGTGATACACGTATGTTGTGTCCTCAATCGAGGACCGGTGTACATACACGTATTGATTGTAATGAGTAAATAGAGGCCACACAGTGTTAATATAGATTCTTTATTCTTCGTATAACTGCACGAAAATAAGTTGTCACACTACATCTCTTCGACACTGCGCGCTCAAGACTACTTATGGAGACTCACTTCCGCGGCATCTCGTAGCTAATGGCGCCTTGGGAAAGTTGAACATAGTACATAACCGCGTGACATATGACAGACAAATCAAAAGAAAGAAAGGACTTACACTAATTATTAATAACGTACGTTCGCTATTACCGTGCGCGAGCGATCGTTATTTTTCGATACAATACACTTAACGCGTTACTTATGATTCGATAATACAGTAAAACGAAATAAACAGTGTGGACTTGTACAAAAATGGCAGAAAATAATTGAATTTAATTTCTTCTAGATTTCTTTAAACTTGAGATAAATTCCGTATGATGGACATTGAAACCGAGAAAAAGTAAATTCGAACTGAATTTAAACTGTTCAACGGTTTTTCTTCTATGTACTCACTCTGAATTTTAGCTGACTCTACAGGGTGGGGTTCCTCCGCGGTAGTGAGCCTGTTTAGCTCGCCAGTTTTAATCGCGACACGACGAACTCTCGGCTCTGTGGCTGTACACAGTGTAAGCTGTTCTACCTTTCGGGAGCTTCTACTCTCGCTCTCCGACTAACTGTGTCTTCTGACTGATTCCTACTGTTCACTCTGAACTCTGAAACTCTCGACTATGAACTGTCCTTTTTCTGGCATTTTCCCGTCCTTATATTGGTCCTGGAGGGTTTAATTTTCTATGCGGGGGATTCTTGGAATTACAATAGAGCTCGAACTTTGGAGCTTATCGACGATCCATATTTCTTCTAGCTGTGACGTCGTTATCGTACGATTCTTTTTCTGAGTTGCATGCGAGGCGATACCACATGTCGCGAAGTAGTTGAAGGATTATTCCTTGCTTCGGTGGCACGCGTCGAGATAGAGAGAGAGATTGATGTTTATTAGTGTGGGACGGGGCCCCTGGCCCAGTAAAGACACAACTGGTTGGTCGCCCGATAGTGGGGACAAGCGGGAGGGGTAGTTGATGCCGAGCCACGGTGAAGGAGAGACAGGCATTCTTTTCTTTTTCGTATGTCGTTATTTTGCATTTCAATAAAGCTCATATTCTATTGTTTCGTTTTTCATACTAATCAGACTCGTGTGTTATTGATTCACCTCACAATCCTCAAACCCTACATATGGGAGCTCAGCCGGGATTACATTGAGAGGTCGAGTTGAACCGTGACCTCGAGCAGAAGTGTGAGAACGAGGAAAAAAGCTGAAAAGGGTGTCGACTAAAAAGTCGTAAAGTCGAAAAGGTGTCTCCGGTGGAAAACCGAAAAGTCGTAACGGTGTTAAGTCGAAACGTCGTCAAGTCGAAAATCTTTTGATCCAAAAAGTCGTGAAGTAATAAGTCGAAAAGTCGTTGAGTCAAAAGATATAAAGTCGAAAAAGTCGTCAAATCGAAAAGACGCCGTGTCGAAAAGCAGTCAAGTCGAAAGTCGTCGAGTTGAAAAATATTCGAAAAATAAAGCCGCGAGTGATTATCGGTAATTACGCGACATAATTAACAACAAGTTGCAAGAAGTGAGACGTAGAAGCTGGAAGACGCAAAAGATGGTTCTAGAAAGATCGAGAACAACAACAGAGGACGATCAAGGTGAAACGAATGCGCGACCAGCGCTGGAAGGCGAAGCACAGCAGGCATGTGCGAGCAGCAAAGACGCCAAGACAAACACGGGCAAGAAAAACGGAAGAAAAACGAAGAAAATGGCCGAGGCGAAGGGAGGCGCGAAGAAAAAAATTCCCGCGTCTGCAACACCAAAGACGACAGTAATAGAATTAAGAAATCAATTGGGAAGGTTGGGCTTATCGACCAGGGGCACTAAAGCCGAATTATTAAGTCGCTGGGATCGATACAATGACGAGGAAGTCGATCAAGAAGAAGACGAAGAGATCGAGGAAAAAGAAATTGATACAGACGAAGAAGTCGATAAAGAAGAGAATGAACACACCGATGTAGAGAACGTCGATACAGAAGACGAGATCGATGAAGAAGAGAGCGATGCGATATCGATCGTATCTCGTCACGAGGAGACCTCGGAGGACGAAGAGGAAGCGACGCGCGGCGTCAAGAAAACCGACGCGCGAAAGCGGAAAAGAAGGACAGCCCGCATGGAGAGACCCGTATGTAACACGCCGAGTTTATTCACAATAAAAGACGTCGAGGGAAGTATCTCTCATTTCTCAGGTGACGATAAGTTGCAAGTCGAGAAGTGGATTGACGAATTTGAGGACATGTCGGAGTTGTTGCAATGGAGCGATTTGCAAAGAGTGATTTACGCGAAAAGGTTATTAAAGGGTTCCGCGAAACAATATATTGCTCTACAAAAGGGACTGACAACGTGGAAGTCGATGAAGAAAAATCTATTGAAAGAATTCGAAACGAAGGTGAACAGTGCCATGGTGCATTTACAGCTGTCAAAACGGAAAAGACAGACGAACGAAACGCCGAGGCAGTATGTTTACGCCATGAGCACGATCGCGAGTCAAGGTGACGTCGAAGAAGAAGCCGTAATGCAATATGTCATCGACGGGATACAAGACGACGAAGCAGCAAAGTCAATTTTGTACAGTGCGTGCACGATTGGCGAGCTCAGAAAAAATCTCGAGCGATACGACCGGATGAAAGAAAAGTCCGACGGTAAGACACAGAAAAGTAAGTCGAAAGTAGTGACGAAAGACAGTAAGAGTAACAATAAGAAAGGCGAGAAAGAGACAAGGTGTTTCGGGTGCGGTTCGAACGAGCATCTCGCACGTAATTGTCCGAAAAAAGACGACGGACCGAAGTGTTTTAAATGCAATAAATTTGGGCATATTGCGGCGAAGTGTGACGGACACGAGAAAACGAAAGACGGTAACGCGAGGTCGGTAAATGTAGTGACTCGCTCGTCGACGGACGACGAGATCACAGTCGAGTTAAACAAGGTGGAAATACGTGCGATGATAGACACGGGTTCGGAATATACGTTGTTGCGGCGAAGTGAATGCGAAAAAGTAGGCGGCCCTCCGCTGCGAGAGACCTTGAACACGTTTGAAGGATTCGGAAGTGCGCGAGTGAAGTCGGACGGAGTTTTTCACGCGACAGTGAAAATACACGGAGATGAATACGACGGAGATATCTACGTAATTCCCGATTATGCCATGAGTCACAACATGCTAGTGGGGAAAAAACTCACGAGACAGATGGAAGTGATTATACGTGGAGGGTTGATCACAATAAAGAAGTTGTCAATAGACAGAAACCGAAACGACAAAGTCGAACAAAGAAAAGCTGGGACAGACACCAAAGAAGAGGAGACCGACGACGTATTTCGCGAGCTGAGGCTCGTAAACCTCGTCGAAACAAAGTCAGTCGACGTTGACGATCGATATCGTAAAGAAATTGAGAAGGTCATCGAAGGTCATGTGCCGAAGAAGGAGGTCGTGACAGACGTTGAGACGAAGATTGTGCTCGAAGACGACACGCCGGTTTGTTTGAGACCTCGACGACTAGCTGTAAAAGAAAAAATTATCCTAGACAAACAAATCGACGAATGGTTGAAAGAAGGGGTTATTCAGCCGAGCAAGAGTAAATATTCGAGTCCAGTCGTGATTGTACCGAAGAAGAGCGGCGAATATCGAGTGTGCGTCGATTATCGGCAATTAAACAAGAAGATCGCGCGAGATCGATTCCCGATGCCGCTCATTGACGATCGGATCGATGCTCTTGCGGGCGCAAGAGTGTTTTCGGTGCTCGATTTAAGAAACGGGTTCTTTCACGTTCCCGTTGCACCTGAAAGTCGAAAGTATACGTCGTTCGTTACACCAGACAGACAATACGAATTCGTAAAAACGCCGTTCGGACTGTGCAACAGTCCAACATCATTCTTACGATTCATCGACGAAGTATTTCGGGATTTGATCCGGCGAAATATTGTTTTTACATACGTAGACGATTTGATCGTGCCGGGCAAAGACGAAGACGATGCCTTGACCAATTTGAAGGAGACGTTGAAAGTCGCGGCAGAAAGAGGATTGACCATCAACTGGAAAAAGTGCGTATTCCTAAAGCGTCGCGTAGAGTACCTCGGACATATCATCGAGGGAGGGACCGTCGGTCCATCGCCATCGAAAATTAAAGCGGTAAAGAGTTTTCCGAAGCCAACGTCGAAGAAGGCGGTGCAGAGTTTTCTCGGTCTAACCGGTTATTTCCGGAAGTTTGTCCGTGATTACTCCAAGATCGCAAAACCGTTGTCAGAGCTGTTGAAGAATAGTCAAAGATTCCGCTTTGGAGTCGAAGAAGAAGAAGCGTTCGAACGACTGAAGCAGCTGTTGGTGAGTGAGCCGATACTGCGAATTTATCGACCGGCTGCAACCACAGAGTTACACACTGACGCAAGTAAAGAAGGCTATGGGGCGGCATTGCTCCAAAAAGACGAAGAAGACGACCGTTTTCACGTAGTGTATTTTACAAGTCGTAAGACGTCGGACGCTGAGAAGAAGCTACACTCGTATGAACTCGAAGCCTTGGCGGTAATACACGCAGTCAAAAAATTTCGAGTGTATCTGCTCGGAATCAAATTCAAGCTGGTTACTGACTGTTCGGCGCTCCAAAAAACGTTGAGCAAGATCGACATTTCGCCGAAGGTCGCAAGGTGGGCCTTGATGTTAGAGGAGTTCGAGTACGAGGTGGAGCATCGCGCAGGGACTCGTCTCAAGCACGTAGACGCTTTGAGTCGATATCCGGTGATGATGGTCGAAGACAAGATCACACCGGTGATACGAAAGGAGCAAGACGACGAGGAAAGGTTACACGTGATCAAGAAGGTTCTTGAGACGGAGCCGTATGGAGACTATTCGTGCGAGAACAGGGACCTGATGAAACGAGTAGAAGACAAAAATTTCGTGGTACTACCGACGAGTATGCACCAAGACGTAATCCGGAAGACCCACGAGAACGGGCATTTTGGAGTCAAAAAGATGCTCGAGAGTATCAAATCAGAGTACTATATTCCGAATTTGAGAGAAAAGCTCGAAAAATACGTCAGCTGTTGCGTGCGGTGCATACTAGCCGAAGGAAAACGAGGAAAGAAAGAGGGGGAACTGCAGACGATACCGAAGGGTGACGTTCCTCTCGCGACATACCACATCGATCATCTTGGGCCAATGACGGCGACGTCGAAGATGTACAAATATTTATTTGTAATAGTCGATGGATTCTCCAAGTTCGTTTGGATCTATCCGACGAAGACGACGAAGACGAGCGAGGTTTTAGACCGATTGAAGAGTCAACAGAAGGTGTTTGGAAATCCGAAACGAATCGTTAGCGACCGCGGGACAGCATTCACATCAGCGGAATTCAAGGAGTACTGCATCGAAGAGAATATCGATCACGTTCTCATTACGACGGGTGTCCCGAGGGGGAATGGACAAGTCGAAAGGATAAATCGAATAATTATTCCGATTTTAACGAAGTTGGCGTACGAGAATCCAGATCGATGGTATCGATACGTCGACAAGGTCCAGCGGGCCATCAACAGTACGTTCCAGCGAAGTGTGGGTTTGAGCCCATTCGAAGTACTCCTTGGAGTAAAGATGAGACAAAAAGAAGACGTCGAAATACTTAATTTACTCAAAAAGGAGGCGATATCGCAGTTCAACGAAGAACGATAGGCTTTACGAGTTCTTGCAAAGGAAAACATTGGCAAAATCCAAGAAGAAAATCGAAGGACGCACGATCGAGGTTGCAAGCCAGCAACGAAATACTGCGTAGGCGATCTGATTGCGATAAAACGAACGCAATTTGGTCCAGGGTCCAAATTGAGAGACAAATATTTGGGGCCGTATAAGGTGACACGTGTCAAGGGACACGATCGATATGAGATGATTCGACAGACTGATGGAGAAGGTCCTCGAATCACAAGATCGTCAGCAGATCAGATGAAACCGTTCGAGGTTTACTCTCCGGAGACCGGAGAATGGCAGGAGAGGCCGAATGTGGGACGGGGCCCCTGGCCCAGTAAAGACACAACTGGTTGGTCGCCCGATAGTGGGGACAAGCGGGAGGGGTAGTTGATGCCGAGCCACGGTGAAGGAGAGACAGGCATTCTTTTCTTTTTCGTATGTCGTTATTTTGCATTTCAATAAAGCTCATATTCTATTGTTTCGTTTTTCATACTAATCAGACTCGTGTGTTATTGATTCACCTCACAATCCTCAAACCCTACATTAGCTTTCTCAACTATTTGATGTACATTATTTACATGTTTATCTTACGTTTATATTGAACTTATTTAATTTCGCTTATAATAAATTCCGTTAACATATTCTTATATTGAACTAGTTTTACACAGCCTTTAACCTCTGCTGGCAACGCATTATACTTTTTCACTCCTTCGTAAAACATACTCTTTTGCGCACTTCTCGTTCTTCTAAATTGAATTACAATATTTTCCGCTTGACGCGTTTCCCGACTCGTTCTAGATTTAACAACTTGGAATTTACTCGTCAGTTCTTTCGGCAATAATTTCTTAACAGCCTTGAAAATAAATATACACACACTATAATACAGTCTCTGTCTCACACTCATAAACTGAACCGCTTGTAACATATCGTCTACCTTCGTATACCGGCTGCATTGCAATATGACTCGCATCGCTCTGTTCTGCGCTATCTGCAGTTTATTCAACTCTGTCTCACCCATACCCACTAGCAGTGTTGCGCAGTACTAAAAGTGCGGTGCTATGATTGCCTTACATACGATACATCTGGTGTATGCCGATATATATTGCCCCATCCTGTTCAGAAAACTCGTTTTTTACCTATTTTTTTCAACATATACCCACAGTGGTCTTTAAATCGTAGCTTATCATCTATCATTACACCTAAATATTTAATTACCTCCCCTCGCTCTAACTCGGTTCCATCCCTGCATTTCAGTACAATATTCCATCTCAATTCTTTTCTTACACTCCTCACAATCATATATTTGATTTTTTACGCATTCATTTTCAGTTTGTTCCTATTCATCCATCTTTCCATTATGTTTAATGCTCCATTCATCTTTCTTTCCACCTCCGCACTACTGTCTCCAGTAACATATAATAGTGTATCATCAGCAAACATTTTTATTTCACAGACTTCTGTACATATTTCGACTATATCATTTATATATATAATGAACAACAGAGGCCCTAATACGGATCCTTGTGGTACCCCGCATTTCGTTGTAATAATTTCCGAAAATTTCTCATTAAACCGTACTCTTTGCGTTCTATTGTTTAAGTATGACCTAAACCAATCTAACAATTTACCTCTAATTCCATATTGAAACATTTTTTCTATTAACAATTCTCTATCCACTGTCTCAAATAGTCGTTTTAATGTTTAATTTCCATTCGTCTATCACGGTTTGCCGTTTCACACGAAAATTGTTTTCTAAAACCCGACTGATGCTCTGTTATAAACTCATGTGATTCCAAATACTTCTCGTACAATGGCAGCATATTAATTGGCCGGAAATCCTTCGCGCTATTGGCTTTCTGTATCTTTGGTATCGGTATGATCGTGGACGTTTTCCAACTATTAGGACAACAGCCCTCCCTTAGGGATTCGTTGATTACATCAACAAACTCCTGTTCAATTGCAGTGAACGCCAACTGCAATATTTCGCTTGATATTCCTTCTTCTGTACCTTTCTTCTTCGGGAGTCCTCTAACTATTTTATCGATTTCCTCTATTCCGATATTCTCGAAATTTTCTATGCTTCTTTCGTTTCCCACACCACCACCCATCAAGATTCTACTGCTACCTGGCCTTCCAGATGCATCTCTCTCTATTGAGCTTTCTATGTTATTAATACCTTCAACGTAAAACACATTAAATTTGTCAACCGTCCTTCTCTCCGCCATATCGTCCAACATTTCCAAATTAATATTTCCAATTTCTCTCTCTTTGGCTGGTCCCCCTCTAATAAGTTCTTTCAAGGTTTTCCATATTTTTTTAGGGTCGTTCTTATTGCAGCCTATCATATTCTCGTAATATTTTTTTTCTCTTTCCTTATCAATTTAACTACTGCATTTCTTTTTACTTTAAACTGTTCCCAGTTATCATCATTTCCCTCATGAATTGCTTCCCTATAAGCATTATCCTTTTACCTGCCGCCCTTCCTATCTCATCAGAGTACAATTTTTTACCTTCCCATACATTTGGAATCCTAACTACCTTTTTTGGTGCTACTATGTCCAAAGTATCTACTATACTATCGACAAGCATCTTTGCCTTTCGATTTATATCTCCATCTGTGCCTTGTCGCACGGAGTTTTTCAACACTGTTGTAAACTCTTTCACGTTAATTTTACTATAGTTCCTGGTATTATATTTTCTCTGTTTACTCTCTGTATTGCTCGTTCCTAATACGACTTTTACCCACGCATGGTATGTTATTTTTGGTTCGTGTTCCACATGCACTTGCACGCTTGTATTTGCAAATGCAAGATCAATAATTGTTCGACTATCCTGCGTTATTCTCGTTAGCTCGTTTACATAATGTTTCATCCCTAAGCTTAACATTCCTAATATTAGTTGTTTTTTATAGAACGAGTTTCCCTTGACATCTATGTTAAAATCTCCTATTATTAAACAATCTCCTTTTATTGTTAACTCTTCAGTTATATCCTTTATGAATCTTATAAATTCATTATAAGATTGATTTCATTATAAGACAGTACACCACTATTATAACTCTTTTATATATCTTATCATTGACCTCTATTGCTACACTCCAGCAGTTTGACTCAATTTTATTCTTCCTTACTAATTCATATTTAATACCATCTCTTATGTATACTATAGCCCCTCCTGTGTTTCTATTTTCTGCATCGTACCTAATTGCACTATAACCCGGAATATATACTTCACTGTCCCCGATTTCAGCAGTCACCCTCGTCTCCGATAACGCTATGATTGCAGGTTTCATTAGGTCAACCACCTCGTGTCGTATCTCTTCGTTATGTGCTAAAAGACTTTGCGCATTCGTGTACCATATCGTCTCTTCCTGCTGTGATTGCTACTCTATCCAGCCCGTTCTCTTCTTTTCCTCTTGCAACGCTCTTTTGTATGTTGGACATTCCCGGTCCAGCGCACTATGTTCTACATTTATCTTCAGATTGTACGTTTGGTTTTTAAACGTACAGTTTACACACTTACTCTTATTTATTGTACACTCCCTTGCGTTGTGTTTTCCTGCACATTTGTAGCACGTTTCTTCTCTTGTACAATTCTTCGCTATATGATAATAGCCCCAGCACTTGAAGCATCGCTTTACGTTGACGTGATTGAAAACCGGACATTTTCTCCATCTGACGCTGAGCTTACCTTTTCTCAGTAGCTCCTCGTGACTTACTTCATTTACTTCTAGTATTATTGATCCATGGTTGATTTCTCTTCTATGTCGCTTCTGTTCCCTTCCCTTCATTAATCTTTTCACGATCTTCATCTTTCTTCCTTCGGTTTCCTCTATCCCATTCTGCTTTTTAATTGTGTCAACTAGTTCTTCATCGGTCAATTTAAATTCATCTTCTTCCACATTTACTATTTTTATCTTCGGATTCATCTGCGTCGACTCAGTAACTTTAAAACCCTCACCCATTCTATCCTGTACTGCAGCTTTCAGTATTTCACTTTCTTCTCGCGATTCATATCCCAGGATCACAGTTCCATTACTGCCTTTTTTCAGTTTTGTTATTCCCACCGCCATACTCTTTATATCCACCTTCTCTTTTATCTCTCTTTTAGTTTTTTCGCTTTCCTGTTGTACTTTTGGTTTGATGATGATCACCTTTTCCTTTTTTTTTCTTTCACTACATCGCTGTAGGTTACCCTTGCGCTGCTCGAACCTTCTCCCTGTATCATTATTTTCAGTTCCTCTATCTGTTGTTTCACTAGATCAAAATATTCACCACACAAAACCGATCACATTGATATAGTTTTCACACTATTATAACACTTCATTCCACTATATATTATAATTATCAGTATTACGGAGCGTCTGACAAACGAGAGAGAGAGAGAGAGAGAGAGAGAGAGAGAGAGAGAGAGAGAGAGAGAGAGAGAGGAGAGAGAGAGAGAGAGAGAGAGAGAGAGAGAGAGAGAGAGAGAGAGAGAGAGAGAGAGAGAGAGAGAGAGAGAGAGAGAGAGAGAGAGAGAGAGAGAGAGAGAGAGAGAGAGAGAGAGAGAGAGAGAGAGAGAGAGAGAGAGAGAGAGAGAGAGAGAGAGAGAGAGAGAGAGAGAGATCTTTATTATTAGCTCCAGTACCTACAATTAAAAGTACTACAATTCTGTAATCACATACTATCACATATCTTTATAACTTATACTAATATTCCTACTCACTAATCATCAATGCTCCACCCTCTCCCCTCCTACTCTTGATATTCTTGACTAATGCTCTTCTAAAACTTTGCAGTCCTCGCTCCTTTTTTGTTACATTTGGTAAATTATTATACATTTTAAAACCATCGTGCAATACATTTTTTGCTCTTCGCTAGTTTTACATTTATTTATAAATAAGCTACCTCTCAGCCTTGTATTCATTACTTCCTCCCTTCCTATTACTACTATTTTATTAGTTAAATATCTCGGACACTGCCCATTTATCATTTTGTGGACTAATATACAGACATTATATTCAATTCTTTCCCTGACCGACATAAATTGTAGCGCTTCAAGCATTACTGACATTCTCACTCTACTATTACACCGCAATATAATTCTCATTCCTTTATTCTGCAATTTTTGCAGATATTGTAGGTTAGTCTCACTTACGCCCAATAATATCGACGAACAATACTCAAACATCGGGGGCAATTATCGTTTTGTATACTACGCTCCTCATATATGGCGTCAAATTTGCACTAACTTTACGTAATACTCCTATTCTTGTTCCTATTTTCTTACCAGTATAATTTACATGGGCTGAAAAATTTAAATTTTTATGAATTATAATTCCTAAATACTTTATTTCGCTTACAACTTCTAATATTGTATTGTCTATCAGTATTTCTATATTGCTATCCAATACTTTTTTCCTCGTTCCTGTTATCAACATGACTTTTGTTTTATTAACATTTATTTGCAACCTATTAATCTTCTGCCGTTTTCTACTTTTCTCATCTGTTCATTAAGTCTTTCATTTATTTCCAAGCTAGAATACCCTATTGTATAAATTAGAGCATCATCTGCGAACAACCTAATTTCGCACTTTTCATTTATAAACTTTTTAAAATTATTTATATAAATCAAGAAAAGGCACGGCCCCAGAACCGCTCCCTGTGGAACTCCCGGTTCCACAGCAATGGACCCAGTCAAAATCCCATTAAATTTTACTCTTTGTGTTCTGTTGTCTAGATAACTTCTAAACCAGTCAAGAACCACCCCCTTTATTCCATACTGTTCCATTTTTATTAGCAAGATATCTCTATCTACCAGTTCGAATGTCCTTCTTAAATCTGCGAAGACAACTCCTATCATCTTCCCCTCACCTATACTCCTATTCCAGCTTGTTATCACCCATTGTATAGCAGTTTCGCATGAATGCCCGGCCCTAAAACCCTCTTGGCACTGTTCCAATAACTTTTCATCTTCCAAGTATTGCCCCAATTGTTCATGTACTATTATCTCTAATATCTTTTCATGGATTGGCAACTTATTTATTGGTCTAAATTCTTCAATTTTTATCGTACCTCGTACTTTGGGTATAGGAATCACTGTCGCTTTTTTCCATTCATTAGGGAATATTCCCTCCTCTAAGGACCTATTTAGTATGTAACAAAGTTTAATACATGCCACTGATACTACCATTTTCATTATCTCAATAGTTATTCCCTCCTCCATACCACTTTTATTTGCCAGCTTCTTAACTATTCGATTTAATTGTTCAACTTCTATAGTCTTAAATACTTTAAATTCACACTCCGTATATTTAATATCCCTTATGAAGTCCGGCCTAAAATCATTTTCTCTATGTACTGTAATGCTACTTACATAAAATCTATTAAATATATTTGCCATCTAACATACATTGTTAAATACTCTACCTTCACATTGAATTTCCCTGTATAAATTGTCACTACAGGATTTACCTTTCAGCAACTCCCTGAGCGACCCCCACATACGCTTGGAAATGATTATTTGTCGAATTTCACGGGAATACTATTGTTTACCTCGCCTCCTGTTTTGCAACTCAATTTTCTTACTTGGCGCAACTTCATCAAAGCACTTGACAATTGCATTTACAGCTTGATTCGTCAACACATTAATTAACGTTTCTTCCTTCAATCGCATTAAGACTATCACCAACCATTCTCATAAATTTCTCCACATCCATCCGTTTATAATCTCTACCTACACTTGTTTTTTTCGCAACTTCTTTCACATTCACCTTCCAATCTATCATTATTGTCGAGTGGTCCGTTATTTTGGGCTCATGATGTACCTCTACTTCAACTTCCAAGTTTGTAAAAATCAAATCAATTATCGTCTTAGAAGTATATACTATTCTAGTGGGCTCATTCATCAATTGCTTTAAACCTACAGAGTTCATTATTCTCAATAATTTATTTTGACAATAACTATTTATCTTCATGTCTATATTAAGGTCACCCATTATTATAATATCACCATTCAACATGCCGATTGCACACTTCTTCAAGGAAATTTATAAAACTAGCATCACTACCACTAGGCGAATGATAAACCAACATTATTATTCCTTTAAAATTCTTATCACTAATTTTAACTGTAACTGACCACCAGTTTCATTCGCATATATCCACCGCTAATATCTCGAATTTGATTTTATTATCTACGTACAATAATACACCACCCGTTCTATTAGATTCAGAATCTCCTATCACACATATGTATCCATCAATAAAAGAGAGAGAGAGAGAGAGAGAGAGAGAGAGAGAGAGAGAGAGAGAGAGAGAGAGAGAGAGTGTCGAGGGTTTCGGGCCACGCCGCGCTGTAGATCCGAGTTGCTTCCGCTGTCCCTTTTATGACTAATACCGAATACAGTTCTTCGATAATAATATAGTTATTTTCATTCTTAATAGTGTGTAACGTAAATGGGCATATATAACTATTATAGTAACAAATTGTCAATGGTTTTGATATCCTCTTACGGTGCTAACTGCTTAGTTGAACAATGTGCTGGCTTTGTGATTTTCACTAATATTTCATTTTTCATAATGGCAATTATTGCTTGTATCGTTTTGGGTAACCATTTCTTTTCTGAATTCTTATCCTAATTTTAGATTTAAATTGTTCATAAGTCCAAATGACTGTATATCAAAAGGCTGCTTAAATTTGCAGTGGGTCGCAAGGTATATGCTTTATAGATACGTATTGTTTCGAGGGAACACTTCTCGTCTTATGGTGTTAACACAGAGAGAGGGGAAAGACGGCATCGGCTCGGGTGCGACCTGAAAGCGTTGAGTGGCATGCACCTACGCCAACAACCGCTACCGTAGCTTCGAGTCGTCTTTGCCATCTATCCGATGACTAATATGAGTCATCTTTTCTTATTTTATCCTATTTTAACTCTGGCTATTTGTATGATATTATTGCTTAGTTCTTATCGAACTCGCGTTTAAATGGTTTATTCCCTTTAAATTATTGATTTACTTATTAAATGTATATTGTTTGAGAATCCGTCCGATGATGGTATTTGACAGATCTGAAATATATTGAAACTAATGAAGCTTCACTCGATGACAGGGTGAGAATAAACCAGACACATAGATGTTAAATTAGAGAAAGTGGTTTATTACACCTTCCGCATAACTACAATAAATCACATAATTTTGAATAAAACACTAAAAGTAAGAATAGATATAAGAAAGACGAAATTTAGAAAAAATACAAAATAATATAAATAAATGCACCAAAAAACTGAGAATAAATAATTGAATTTAAATAAGTTAGTTGATTTTGATTTATGAGCTGAGAACCAGAACACAATTATATTAATTGTGTTCTGTGAGCACTGAGAGCGGTGCGTGTGCAGCTGTCAGTGCTGCGTAGCACGCCACGCTAAGAGAAATATGAGTGCATAAGATGAGTGAATTATTCACTGCAAGCTCTCAGTAGATTTATTGAAGAGAAGTTGCAGTGAATAGATGAGAGCACTTGCAATTGAAGTTGCTTGAGTGCTCTACACACATGAGACTAGCTACACAATATGCTACTATCTATCCTCGGCCATCTGATCTACTAGCAATAATCAATCTATGTTATGGTGTTCACCTGCCGGACTGAGCTACACATTTCTATTATCTGTTGTTAATTTATGCGTTGTCCAGCTGAGGCGCTAGTTGCGGTCATCGAGCGACACCGATTCCCCCAATTAACCGAGTTCGGCTCGTTAGGAGGGGATCATAATTCACGGGCACGCGTGCCAGCAGGACCTCGGGACTTTTTCCCGGTGACTGTCGAGCGAGTAAGGCGTAGCGCACATTCCCGCTCTACTTTTGCCATTACGCAAGCCACTACCGAGACGAAGGAAAGTAGAGTTGTCTCTCTCGAACTCTAGTCGGAATCTATCATCTTACTATCCGCCACCGTACTAAGAGGAAGCAAGGAGAGAATCTTTCGGCGTCTTTTCGAGGTTTCCCGGATTTCAAGGAAATTCGCAACAGCATCGTCCCGGTGAGCTCTCTTTCCTTCTACGGTCTTTTGCCATTATCCTACTTTTATTGACGGATAAGTCTATTCGAGCTTGGGCATACCTGTGACTCCTGTATACCGCGCACAGAGTATACATTTGTATCGGGACCGACTGCGTCTAAACGTGTAATATCGAGATCGTTTGGCGGTTAGAGCCGGGAAGAAGTCATTTCGTTTCTTAGTCGTTTTTTTTTTGTATTTGATGACTGTTAAACCGTGCGCGCGTTAGGACGTTATCCCGTTGTATGTTTGAGTGTAAGGGATTTGAACGTGATAGACCACGTCGCGGATTCTCTAGAATAATCTACTCCATCTGATTTATATTGTTTTATTTATTTCCTTTTGTTTATTTTATTATATTAGACTTAAGTTCATTATTTTCACTTATTTATTATATTGAATTATATTTCATCTGTAAGCTTGTGTAGTGCGTGCTCAACCGTCATCCCGTCTTTAAACTTGCTCGCGAGGGATTAGCACGGTTCGAGACGCATCTCGCTTTGATAAATTATTCGTTACTTTTATCATTTCTTTTTGTTGGTTGAATAATTTAGGGATCGTTTTTATTATTATTTTTACGTTGATTATTTAATTATGGTTTTCTTATTTCATTTTATATAATTGGGGTTCTTTAATCATTATTTTGTTCCCGATTCAATCTCGGTGTTGCTTGCCTGCGATTTTCGAGTTAAGAGATTCGAACTAGTGGATTCCTCGTGAACGTGACCTTCCGGCGTTTCATGGCTATAGAGTTATTGGATGTATGTGGGACTAGTCCGGTATAAGCCGAATGACGCGGGAAGAATTTCGAGGCGACCTAGTGTTTTATTTTGTCCTGGTGTTTGGCCGCGTCTTGCGTACATTCGAAGTCTACGTCGAGTATTGTTGTCGGTAGCGTATGAGAGTGAGAGAGACGATGCGAGGGTCGGGATAACTTGTGCTGCCGAAATAATTAAGTATATGTGATGTTAAAAAGTCAGTTGATTTGCGAGATATTTTCTTTTACATTTTTTGTTATTGTAATATTTTGCCAAACCAGTAATCACCTTAAATGACTAAATGATCTGCCCTGAGGGCTTTTGTAAATCCCGTACCTGTACTTGCTCTGTGTGTTATTTATTGGATTTGTTATTTGACTTTCGTTGGTAATTATTATTTATTAACTTCATTTTATTGTTTTCTGTTGTGTTTTATTTATTGATTTATTTCTGGATTTTATTTGTAGAGTTTATTTATTAATTTTATCTACTGATCTTATTGGTAAATTTTATTTATTGTTTAGTTCATCTATTTTATTGACTGATTTTATTCATATTGATTAATTTTTAATTTATGGATTTTAAGAATTTATAACCACCTTGACAGTCCGAACCACCCACTCTGCCTTGAACAGCTGTAGCCAGCCTGGGCTGAGTCTGGTCAACCACCTCGTTATTTTTTCTTCAGGCGCATAAGCGCCTGGCGCCCAGCTCGAAAAAGTAAAACAAAAGAGAGGAAAAATAGCTCGGACCAGCTGTAGGTGACGTGGTGCGCTGAGTCACGAATTTACCTCGTTATTTTTCCTTCCGGCGCGTAAGCGCCTGGCGCCCAGCTCGAAAAAGTAAAACAAAAGGGAGGAAAAATAGCTCGGACCAGCTATAGGTGACGTGGTGCGTTGAGTCGCGAAATTACGTTACAGTGTGTTGGATAATCAGCTGGCGCACGGCGATCGATATTCGCCGTGCGTCGACCTGTTGCTGTGCTCGAGCACACGGAGTTCGGTTGAGCCGAAGATAGCCGAGGCGGGGCTTCGCAAAGCCGAGGCTGTGCCTCGTTGGCAGGCCGCGTCGAGCGAGAGGATGTCTCTCTCGCTTGACTTCGGTTTTGCTCACCGGCTATCTCGCTCAACTGACTTCAGCGCCCAACGACGCTTTCGTACTCGCCGTCATGTTGAAAATTTAGACACTTTCGCAACAGCATCGAGGAACAGCACACACGGAACTTTCTCGGACTTTTCTCGTTGGCTTCTGACTCTGGATTCACTCATCGCTCTCAACAGGACTCAAAATCAGGTACGAGTACGTTGTTATAATTTACCGTAAATTCAATGGCAACTAGGGATTGGATGCTCATCGGTACATCAGCACTTTGGTCTCACTTTTTGGCGGCATTGCAGCACATGTCACGCCACGTTTTTCTCAACATAATTTGACGGTATAATTAATATAATTATGCAGGTGTACTATATTCACTGTACTTTTCCCCAAGACATCTGTTGGAAGAGTACAGCGACTATACACTGCTCATTTTGTGCATCTTCATTATGTGTTGTATTGTGCTACGCAGTGCTGCCTGCACTATATTCACTGTACTTTTCCCCAAGACATCTGTTGGAAGAGTACAGCGACTATACACTGCTCATTTTGTGCATCTTCATTATGTGTTGTATTGTGCTACGCAGTGCTGCCTGCGTCCAACAGATGTCTTGGGGAAAAGTACAGTGAATATAGTACACCTGCATAATTATATTAATTATACCGTCAAATTATGTTGAGAAAAACGTGGCGTGACATGTGCTGCAATGCCGCCAAAAAGTGAGACCAAAGTGCTGATGTACCGATGAGCATCCAATCCCTAGTTGCCATTGAATTTACGGTAAATTATAACAACGTACTCGTACCTGATTTTGAGTCCTGTTGAGAGCGATGAGTGAATCCAGAGTCAGAAGCCAACGAGAAAAGTCCGAGAAAGTTCCGTGTGTGCTGTTCCTCGATGCTGTTGCGAAAGTGTCTAAATTTTCAACATGACTGCGAGTACGAAAGCGTCGTTGGGCGCTGAAGTCAGTTGAGCGAGATAGCCGGTGAGCAAAACCGAAGTCAAGCGAGAGAGACATCCTCTCGCTCGACGCGGCCTGCCAACGAGGCACAGCCTCGGCTTTGCGAAGCCCCGCCTCGGCTATCTTCGGCTCAACCGAACTCCGTGTGCTCGAGCACAGCAACAGGTCGACGCACGGCGAATATCGATCGCCGTGCGCCAGCTGATTATCCAACACACTGTAACGTAAATTCGCGACTCAACGCACCACGTCACCTATAGCTGGTCCGAGCTATTTTTCCTCTCTTTTGTTTTACTTTTTCGAGCTGGGCGCCAGGCGCTTATGCGCCTGAAGAAAAAATAACGAGGTGGTTGACCAGACTCAGCCCAGGCTGGCTACAGCTGTTCAAGGCAGAGTGGGTGGTTCGGACTGTCAACGTGGTTATAAATTCTTAAAATCCATAAATTAAAAATTAATCAATATGAATAAAATCAGTCAATAAAATAGATGAACTAAACAATAAATAAAATTTACCAATAAGATCAGTAGATAAAATTAATAAATAAACTCTACAAATAAAATCCAGAAATAAATCAATAAATAAAACACAACAGAAAACAATAAAATGAAGTTAATAAATAATAATTACCAACGAAAGTCAAATAACAAATCCAATAAATAACACACAGAGCAAGTACAGGTACGGGATTTACAAAAGCCCTCAGGGCAGATCATTTAGTCATTTAAGGTGATTACTGGTTTGGCAAAATATTACAATAACAAAAAATGTAAAAGAAAATATCTCGCAAATCAACTGACTTTTTAACATCACATATACTTAATTATTTCGGCAGCACAAGTTATCCCGACCCTCGCATCGTCTCTCTCACTCTCATACGCTACCGACAACAATACTCGACGTAGACTTCGAATGTACGCAAGACGCGGCCAAACACCCGGACAAAATAAAACACTAGGTCGCCTCGAAATTCTTCCCGCGTCATTCGGCTTATACCGGACTAGTCCCACATACATCCAATAACTCTATAGCCATGAAACGCCGGAAGGTCACGTTCACGAGGAATCCACTAGTTCGAATCTCTTAACTCGAAAATCGCAGTCAAGCAACACCGAGATTGAATCGGGAACAAAATAATGATTAAAGAACCCCAATTATATAAAATGAAATAAGAAAACCATAATTAAATAATCAACGTAAAAATAATAATAAAAACGATCCCTAAATTATTCAACCAACAAAAAGAAATGATAAAAGTAACGAATAATTTATCAAAGCGAGATGCGTCTCGAACCGTGCTAATCCCTCGCGAGCAAGTTTAAAGACGGGATGACGGTTGAGCACGCACTACACAAGCTTACAGATGAAATATAATTCAATATAATAAATAAGTGAAAATAATGAACTTAAGTCTAATATAATAAAATAAACAAAAGGAAATAAATAAAACAATATAAATCAGATGGAGTAGATTATTCTAGAGAACCCGCGACGTGGTCTATCACGTTCAAATCCCTTACACTCAAACATACAACGGGATAACGTCCTAACGCGCGCACGGTTAAACAGTCATCAAATACAAAAAAAAACGACTAAGAAACGAAATGACTTCTTCCCGGCTCTAACCGCCAAACGATCTCGATATTACACGTTTAGACGCAGTCGGTCCCGATACAAATGTATACTCTGTGCGCGGTATACAGGAGTCACAGGTATGCCCAAGCTCGAATAGACTTATCCGTCAATAAAAGTAGGATAATGGCAAAAGACCGTAGAAGGAAAGAGAGCTCACCGGGACGATGCTGTTGCAAATTTCCTTGAAATCCGGGAAACCTCGAAAAGACGCCGAAAGATTCTCTCCTTGCTTCCTCTTAGTACGGTGGCGGATAGTAAGATGATAGATTCCGACTAGAGTTCGAGAGAGACAACTCTACTTTCCTTCGTCTCGGTAGTGGCTTGCGTAATGGCAAAAGTAGAGCGGGAATGTGCGCTACGCCTTACTCGCTCGACAGTCACCGGGAAAAAGTCCCGAGGTCCTGCTGGCACGCGTGCCCGTGAATTATGATCCCCTCCTAACGAGCCGAACTCGGTTAATTGGGGGAATCGGTGTCGCTCGATGACCGCAACTAGCGCCTCAGCTGGACAACGCATAAATTAACAACAGATAATAGAAATGTGTAGCTCAGTCCGGCAGGTGAACACCATAACATAGATTGATTATTGCTAGTAGATCAGATGGCCGAGGATAGATAGTAGCATATTGGCCGTAGATGAACGTCCAGCGGGACGGCTGTAAATCCCGATAGAGAGAAGTGGAAATGTCTGTATCCTCTTTCCTTAGAAGGGGTGATTGGATCCCGAAGCCGACAAAAGGTGCGTGTGGTGTTTTTCTCTTTCTTTCTCTCCATCCCTCGGTCGTACAAATAATTTTTAAAACATACAAAAAATTAAACAAAGTCCGGCGATCTTATTGTAAAGCCCTGCGAGATTGTCTTGGCAGCTATCGTGTGAGGAGGACGCAGCGCTCGAATATCTTACTGCATCACAATACCAATGCGTGATTACCGTATATGGCAAGAGCAATGCCGTTTTGTTCGTGGTATACCCTGTGGAATCGTGCTCATCGAGGCAGATCCACAAGATGTACCCCTTTCTTGTGAAAAAGAACGTCGTGATTGTAGGTTAGAAGTAAGAGTAAACGCGACCCTTGACTGTCATGAGGATATGCCTCCAAAGAAGAGCGATTTGACTCCCATGTATCCCGCATTGCAAGATTATACTAAACGAGTAAAAAGCTTCACGTACTGGCCTAGAAATTGTGAAATCAATATTGCAGTATTAGCAGCAGCCGGATTCTTTTTCACGGACCGTCAGACTAAAATCAGGTGGTTTCATTGTGGAGTATCATTAGGGAATTGTGAAATTCATGACGACCGGGAAAATCATGCTATATAGGGCCCCAATTGTCGTTACATAATAATGTTACCGGTAGGGGGCTACCTGCGACCAGAGATTTGTCGCCAGACTTTTGGAAGGGCTCAGAGCCACCCTCGACTGTCTAGAATGGGCATGTTCCAGAGACGACGGACTACAGCCCTCGTACCCCACCTATGAAAGCTATATAGACCGCATGGAAAGCTTCATTTCTTGGCCTGAGATGCTACCGATAAAACCAGTAACATTATTCGACGCTGGATTCTTTTATTCTGGAAAAAAGGATAAAGTAACTTGTTTTTACTGCGGAATAAAAATAAACCGTTGGGGAACGGGTCACAACCCCTTACACCTACACGTCTTGCTAAATCCAGGTAGTCGATTCCTGACCATGACCACGAATACGTTTCCACGTTCCCCTCTCTCCAACAGTCTTACCGATTCAGTCCCAGCATTATTTCGCAGACCCCCCGCTCGCCCTCTGTCGCCTGTTAACCAAGATAGCCTTCCGCTCCAACATCTCAACGCAACGAACGAAGACGAGTCAGATGAAAAAATCATTACTTCACATCGTTACAATCCCCGACCTCCTACCCCTTGGGCGGAGTCACTTGACCTATCCACGCCATCGCTGACACCATTCCAGGGAGAAGATGCTACCTCTCAGTTATGCCAAACCTGCCATCACCAACCTGTAAACGTGACGTTTCTCCATTACCTCCACGCGAATCATTGCTACAAATGCGACAAAAATAGGGAAACATGCGTCGAATGCAACTCAGAGATGCAGTGCATCGTGCTTGATCCTGAATAGGATAGGGATAACAAAGAGAAAACTAAAAACTATATCGATAATAACAATAAGTAGCGAGAACCATCATTGTATATATTGGTTAAAATCAACTACTGATAGTTTAATTTATTTTCCTTTTCTCAATCTGTCCAGGAATTCAGATGTTGGAGTTCAGTGGACTGTAAAATTGTAGCAGGTAAATTAATAGTCAGTACGCAGATGTAGATTACAGTAGCATTTATTGCTCCATCAGTCAAAATGCAGTGGACGTAATAACATAAATAAACCAAATAAATTATAGAAAATGAGGTATCAAACAAACGCATTAAAAGATTTAATAAATCAGGTGGGCTTTTTACCACACACGATTATATTAATCGTGTGTAATTGATGAGATGTGCTGTAACGATCGGGCCTCGCAGTGAAGCTGACACCGGGTGCATGACACGATGAGCCGATATGTTGATGTACTGGTTGCCGACATCAATATGTCAATGCTGATATGATGGCTGAGTTTGTAGAGACTGTAAGTCGGTAGAGTTGATCAATGAGACTTATTTAGATGCACAGAACTATGATGAGCACGCACGAATCACGGTGACGATGAAAAACCGTGCAAGAGCAAAACGCAAGATGGCTACGTTATACAAAGCAGCCGTTTTCTAGTCAAGCAGTCGTAGAGCGCGTGTGCGCAGCGACCTGTTGCTTGGCACGCAGACCAAGTGCGAGTTTTCTGCTTCTGAGAGGAGCTGCCGCTAACTAGCAATAGCAAGCAGTTGCCTACGCTAGCCTGCAGTGTGCAGTCCAGCAACGCGTAGCAGAATGCTCAAGCATTCTCAAACAAAATCATAAATTACCAAATCTCGAAGTACAGTCTCAAATTAATTGTTGATGGACCTCAACAATCTCAAAACACCTACAACAAAATAGTAGGAAATCTCTGATTATTGAGAGATTATTTAAGAATATAATGAATTTTTTTTCCTTTAGAAAAGCAATGATTACCACACCGTCACTTGGCGATTTATTTGTTGTCGTACATATACTCCAGATATTCTGGATAAGATTGACAACATCCTCAAACAATACCAATACTTCGAACGCCGTATAAATCAATCACATGTAATTATTGCAGGAATAGTAATATACAAATATACAACAACCTCTAAATTCATAAATAAATTGTTCAATGTTCAGTTAATCTATCGATCCAACAGCATCCAGATCGCAAGTGTGATTCCCGGCCCTGTCACTAGGAAGAGGACCAAGTTATCTACATTTTTTAATTTAGGAAGACCAGTCACTAGCTCTAACGCTGCGTCTCAAATACCCACGCTTCCTATTTCCGTAACCCCTCGTAGCACCGAAGAAATTACCATCCAAAATTTGCTGGACTACTTGTTGGAAAGCGACTCTACATCACGCCACTTATCGCAAGCCCACACTGACGATATTCACTCTCTAATCAACAAATCGGATGACTATTCAAAAACGCCATAATGGGACACTTGTACCACTTTCGCCACACAAATAGTAAATATGAAAAATGTAATAAGCAGTGGAATGAAGCAAGAAAAACTTCTCTCAACAAATACTCTCGTAAGTAAATCCACTTTGAGCTAAAACTATATAACCTTACCCCTACATATATATTTTTATTCGTAATACACAAAATTGTTTCATTTACGTATTTTCGCACTCTTAAAAAAGTGTTGAATTTTTGCTGAAAATTATAAGGAAAAAAAGAGGAGCAAAGAGGACAAGAAAAATAATAATCGTTAATCACACTGTGATATCGAATATTAGTAATGCACCTTATATTTCATAGAGATAAGAATCTACAAGTCATTCATTACGAAGACACCGTACCGCACTGGATATTTCAACGAGGCAACTACGTGGCTTCCTGGTAAAGGGAAGCACTCGTTCCTATACCAGACAACGACAAACTCTTATATCAAATTATGAGGAGCCAACCATCACTAGAAATTTTACAGTCTACGTCCTTCCGAAATGGAGATTAGTTAACTCAACGATCTTAAACCTTTGGATAACTCAAATACGCCTCCGGCCACTCGAAGAAATCGTCATTCGACAAACACCACGCCAATGAACAAACAACACTTTCACAGTCCTGCGACACAAGGAAAAAATCATGTTGTTGTTCTGCACCTACGACGGGCCGTATGAAACCTACCATACACACCCAAACGACTGAGACCATCAAGACCTTGGAGAACTACGAAGCCTTCAATAATCCAAGAAAATGCAATAACGTCGAGAAGTCCGTATGAAAAAAAAATTAAAATTTGTCATACCTATATGTGCCTAAATACGTCAGTAGTAATTATTCAAATCAAGCTAACCATGCCGATATGTGGTATAGAAGAAAGAGAAAAAGAATATTTCAATAAAGTAATGAAGCAGTTATAACATTTGAATTTAAGTGTTTTAAGTGAGTTTGAGTATACACATTTGCTCCATCCCCTCTTCCCCCACCACGCGGCTACCCCCACCACCCCACTTTTCTACCGCCGCGCTACCTGCTCTGCTTAACCAGTGTCGGTAACGTGGAGATGGTAAAGTGAGGTGGTGTGGGTACTTTGGTGAACAAGGAAAAGAGATAAGAG